>VYZS01009887.1:5465-36044 GCA_013400695.1 Neodrepanis coruscans | reverse complement strand
TCCTCGTTTCCCTTAAAATGAGAAATCACTTTTTCCTACACAGTAGGCAAGAATGTCACCCGGACAAGAGGAGTCCTATCCAGTGCTAGCATCCTGTAGGGAAATTCCTTCAAGTCCTGGCTGGGTAGAGAGAACACTGGCAGAAAGCAGCAGCATTCAGTGTAAAGTAAATCCTTAGCTTGCTGTGAGAGACTCCCAAGAATGTGCAGAGCCTATCCTAACAAGTATCCCTAGGCATATGTACAAACACAAGCAGACCTACGTTTATGAAGCAAGGCCCTGATTTACATTTCATTACAGTAGAAATACGAGATAATCACTGACTGTAACACAAACTTCAGTGGGGCTTTAGAGGTGTGGGTAGGAAGGAATGTATATAAAAGGTAGTACATGTGTGTGCACACGTGTGCCCTCACACAGCAATGCAATAGAGGAGCTGTACCTTGGCACCTGGGTTGGCAAGGTCCTCCTTTCAGGAGAGAAAGGTCACAAGAACTTGTGCCATTACTGTGGATAACCAATATTAGCTGTTAACATGTGCTGTCAGTGTGTATCATTCCCTAAAAAGTCTCAGAGCACTGCAAATAAGCAGGAGACATATAGACTTGGTTCCAAGGTGGGGTTTTTTTCATAAAAAATGCATGAAGGGACATACATCTGGAATGGTCACATCCAAATCCAAAGTCCTCCAGTATGTAGAATAGATAGTTGTGTAAGGCTGAATATAAAAGTAGTTTTAGCTGCTCCCAGTTACAACATGGAGGCTCAGCCTGACTTGAGATTGTGTGTCAGAGTCTACGGTCTCCCAAAGGGCAGCTCTGTGTTACTAAAGGGGTAGGTGGGCATGAGCTACCTCCTAGGCCTTTGAAGGCCTCTGATTCTCATAGAGGCAGCATCAAACCCACAGGTTCCCAAAGTCTTGAACTGCTGAGTCAACTTTCTTCTTCTGCCCTGTTGCAGGAACACGCAGGGCCCTCCCAGTTGGAATTCCAGCGACACAATTGTAAGGAGACCACCCCACAGCTTCTGTGGTGTAGGTGGGGCTTTGTATCCATTCATATGAAATTATGTTGTCAGTCGTGTTGAGCAGTTTTCTGTGCTGTGATCCCCTCGCAGAGAACTGAAGGGCCCACACAATAAGCATTGCTGTACAACGAACAATGGAGTCTGCAGCGTGGAATACACAGGATAACAAACCTGAGGGATTCAAAGAAAAGATCTTACTGATTTTTTTTCCCCCTTTCTTCATCTTAAATGTAAACCAGAAATGCTGCAGAGCCGGCGAACGGGTATCACCTGCAATAGCCCTCCACAAGGGGGCTCCTATTCCATAAAATCGGAGTCGCTCAGAGCGGCAGTGGTGTGAGCTGCAGTTTGTATCAGTGCTTCCAACAAAAACCTTTGGAGCGCACAAGGGTGCTATCCCCCTGCGGAGGATGACTAATGAATGCGCTCCCCTGTTTAAGCAGCAAAAAAAAGGATATGGCTCAGTGCATCAGCGGTTATGAGATGGCAGTCGGCCACTAAGGAAGCACAGCTTCCATCCCTATCCACAGACAGCAGCGGTCCCAGGAGCTGGCAAACACCAGCCTGGTAAACTTTTATAACAAAAGAGGAATGTGGCAGAATTAGTTTATTCAATAGGTGAACTCCTGCCTCTCCCATCACAAAACTCCCCAAAAGTCATGCTGACCAAGTTGTATCTGTTCCAGACAGGGCCTTCCCCGGAGGAAAACATGAGTGGGCGTTCAGGTTTGGAAATGAGACAAGTGGCTTGAATAAGAGTTTCCCCTCCTTCCATCTCAAAACTATTAAGCTTTTAGATTACTGCAGTGCACAGCATGACAGATTCGTGATTTCTAGGACTCCACAGCTGTTGCTCTAAGGCATTACCCTGGCAATTCCACATGCTGCGATGAGAGCAGGAAATGCAGTCACCTGGATAATGATGCAAAATAAGAACAGTTAACTGCTAATCTTTCCTTCACTCTCTTCACTTAAAAATGTCTTTTTGAAGGACATAGTCCTGAATACAACAAGAGTTTTCAAGCCAAAGCAAATAAATGCTTTGTAATTATAAAACCTTAACAAGCCAGAATCTTCCCCAGCCCATCTTTCACAACACCTCATTATTGAAACTAACTCCTTTTAAAATATGGTTTTATCTGGGCAAGTCTTAGAGAGGAAACGTTTCTTTCTCCATTCCTCCAGCTGCTGAAGGGAATGGAGATATCTCAGAAGTGTACTGAGATAGCTGATCTTACTGGGAAAGCTGGAGATGTTCTCTTGTTCACCCCTCCCTCACCACCATTTGATCAGTCCTTCATTTCTATTATCAGGGATGTTCCCATGTTTATGCATCAGATCAGGCTCACAGGGAAATCAGCCAGAAGTAACTTGTAGAGGTGAACCACATGTAGAACCTGTAGTAGCTATTTAAAAACGAGTTCAGGAAGACAGGGACTAAAACGCTGCCCAGTTCTTAGTTGGAAAGTCCATAAAATGAGGACAGTGGCAGAGGATGTCACCACAGATCCAGATACTTAGTTAGATGATTGTGCTGCAATCCCACCTCTCAGATACTAATCAACTTCCTTACAGAGGTTCAGAGCAGACACTGGCAGTCAAAGTTGTCAAATGTTCTTTTTCTTTCATCTCTCTCTCTCTTCATCCCCACTTAGTCCCTGAAATTTTACCTTAATTGAAGAAATGAATGCCAAAGAAAGTTTCACACCATCCACACAGGGCCTGTTCTATGGAAAAAAGCAGCTTAGCAGCCTATGAAATTCAGTCTTCTAACATTTTTCACTAGATTACGTTCTAGAAATTTGAAATAACCCAAACAAAGCAATGCCTCACAAGCAATGTGAGCGTTATTCCTCCAGTTACCTCACCTGGAAACACCATGTGTCCAAGTTGGGAATAGGGCCCTATCACTTTTATGTACCCTAAAGAACAGCCCACACTCATATTAAAAGTCATACATGGCGGTGTCAGCTAACATCACATGAGAATCAAATAGTATTTGAGAAGATATTTTGCCAAGAGTGGTGATGAAAACTACCTGCAAGTGCAATCTGGTCATACAGATGATGTTTCAGATGTTCCTTTACTGCTCAAGGAGGGATTTGTCCATTCCTTCACACCCTCTTCCACTGAATCCTGGGGTTTACCACAGTGAGAACAAACTGAAAAATAAGATCCCTCATTAGTATCTGGAATCAGAGAAGGCATAAAAGTGCTGAATGCAAACATCTTCTTCAACAAAGTAACATAAAACTGAGAGTGGGAAAAGAGGAGAGAATAAATTAAAGAAAAAGAGATCCTTTAGGTCTAGTTACTTCTATTTTAACTTGGCAGGACTCACCCCTGTAGTACATCTGAATATGCCTGGCCCATAGCCATAGTCTGATCTGATAGAAATCTCTGCTATATATAAACATTACCTATATAATGTCATATGGATGGAACAGTTCTCATTAGCACTGGGGCTAGAACCTCAGCCTGGCAAAAAGAGAGGTTGCTACATGCTAAGATGGGGTTAGAAGAGAAATAAATATAAAAGTTACATGTCACTAAATGCATTTTATCTATTGAATGAAAGAAGGCCAATGTTAGAACCAACGAACACTTTCAGTGCTTTAAAAGGAGCTCAGAATAAACAAGTCCACTTAGTATCTCAGCATCTATGAATGACTTTTAACAGTTCAAGTTGTACTTGCACAAATTATGCAACATGGATCCTAATCTATTCTTTAAGTGACCTCTAATCTTCGTGCTTTGTGTTTTCATTCTTAAATTACTGCATAGATAGGCTTTGAGATCCTCAGAGTAGGCGGCTGTGAACCTCAACAAAGCATCTGCATGTTTTGGTCACCACAACAATCACATATCTCAGAAGTCTTACTTCCGTTTTGCTCTGTCTTTCTGTTCTTCCCTCCCACACTTCAGCTCTTTCAAGCATGGCTTTCTGAGCTCAGAAACCGCTCTTGGCATCAAGGCAACTCCTGACTCAGCTTTCCATAGGCCAGAACCACAGACGTACTCTCAGACCTATTCTGAGCTCCAGCAAGAGCTTTTGAAAGGTGACCTGCAGCAACATCACCAGCACTCTTAGGACAGGTATTTTCCCTTCCCAGACAGATGGCAATGCACAGCAGCAGTGAAATGGGACAACTATACAAACTGGGAAGTTGGATGGAAGCTCTGGCTTCAGTTTCTTGGGCTGGAAAGTGGCTGTACCAAATAGCACCACCTGATTTGGCAAATCTACTCCCTGTGCATATTGTGAAAATGGGACTAAAAGGCAAGTTCCAGTTTATGCAGCTATGTACCAGGCTGTTGTAGGTGATTGCATTCTACCACATGGGTATGCTTTTTACACCTGCTTTAAAAGCAATTTGGTTTCTATATAAAAGGCTATCTCAGAATGCTCCAGAATCTTCCTAATTTAATGCTAAGAAACCTTTTCATTTACAGCCAATATTTGTTTAGAGTGAAATCTTCCAATTCCAGTTAATTTTCTCCTATAATTAGAAGTTCATTATAGATGCAGCTGACAACTCAGGCTGTGATTTTCTTGGTTTCAGCCTGCTTGTTGCTTTCCCATTGACATAGCTGCAGGGAACAGCAGGGGAGAACCAGCACTGGCGTCACAGGGGCACAGGAGTGGAAAATGAGGAGACGCACAGGTGTAACCAAGAGTCACTGCCTTCCAGAAGCTTCCTTTCTTTTTGATAAAGCACTAAAAGGAAATTAGCCCAGCCTGACTCAATGGTCACATTGGTTTTTGAAAGAATGTGGTTGACAAGGAGGGAAAAAAAAAATAGTAATGTAACCTTCACACCTCTGACTCAAGAACAAACTTTTCTGAGTAGAGGCATCAGAAGACAGAAGCATGACAAACTTACAGGTGTCTGTGTAAAGAAACTGAGTTCTTGCTGTCTTTAGCAAATAACCTTTCCCAATGGGGGACACCATGGTGACCGTGATGGGCTAAGATACTCAGACTGGTGGTTCCTGCTTTAAGTGGCCTGAGCATTCAGACCTTTCAGTGTGGAATTCTTGTCCCCAGACAAGGCTTCCCCAGTGACCTGACAGAACTTGATTTGGTGGTATTTATAACCTGTTGCAGGGCCTGCTGTCAGTCTCCAGCTTTGCAAAGCTGCAAACAGGGTATGGATAAGAGATCTACTGCTGTTGACTTTCAATCCTAGCTACCTTTATAAATCCATTAGATGTCTACCCACATCTTCAGCTTCTGGTGAGGTCAGCTTAGACATGATTAGGAGCAACAGTTAAAAGATGAGATTTTTGGAGGGGAAAAAAAAATCTACTTGGCTGCCAGGTAACCCTGAGATTTCATAGGCTAGGACCAAGCCCCTTACCTGTGCCATTTTTGGCCACACAAAGAATACAAATCCAACTCTCCTGATCGGTGTTTTCCTAAAGTGGGACATTGCTATGCTGAAGTGTTTTCTGTGGCCCTAACACTATGTATTTTTGTTACTTTGGCTCAGTGACTATCTGAGGGATTGTCTAAGTAGGTGTGGAGAGAGATCCAATTTTGAAACTCTCAGTGCTCAGTCATACCTCTTATAATTACCAAGATTCTTGGCATCTGAAATCATATATTAAGACATAAAAATGAACCTTTGGAATATCTTAATTTATGTATACCCTTGATTTTGGAAATATTCTGTTCAGCTGTCAAAACCTCCCATCACCTCTTCACTCTTAAACCTGAACCCTAGTGCTGCCTGCACACAAAATGCAGGAAGAACTAGACTCATATTTTGTGACTGTAGATGCTGTTAGGAAAAAAAAAAAAGAAAATTAGAAGGTACAGAAATACCTAATGTGGCAGTATACCTTTTATAAACGTGTGTCTTAATAGAAACATAAGCAGTAAGAGACAGTTTCTTGAAAAAGGAGCTACACTTACGACGCCTTGGGAGGTATCTTGCTGCTAGGATGATTGCCAAAATGAAGATGATGATAACAATGATACTTGAAGCAGTAATGACATTAAAAGGTGGAGGCACAGGAGGAACAACACAGTCATACGTTTTTTCTGAGACAGGAGAAATAAAACATAAATAAAAGACTAAACAACATATTAGCATTTTCATGTAAGAGCAGGTACATCAATTTGGGTGGTTCTGGCTAACTCAGATATTCAGCCTGAAAATGGACTGATTAAATTAAAAAATCAAACAAAGTTGGCACCTTAATTCCTTCCATTTTCCCACATTTGCTATGTGCTGAAATTTTTAAGACATCCACAGAATGCAAAACACTGAGTCTTTGACAAGAACAGAACTGAACAGAACAGAAATTCAAAAATACATAAGCTATTTTAAAGAAAGGCTTGGTGGAAAAGTCCGAATCTAGAAAACTTCCCTTCTCAAAGGTATTCTGCAGATTTCCTGTCTGCTTTCATCAGATTTATGCCTATTATTTTCCCTTGGGGTTCATAGGTGAAGGAGAATGATGCATTGAATAGACCAGAATAGATTTTTTTCTGTGTGGCAGGAAAACAGTCTTATGGCAGAGTTCAGTTTCAGCGGATCTGGAGCCTTTGGCTTTCTGCAACTTGGAATGTTAGAGTACATACTGTGCTGTTCTTGTACACTACAGGACAGCCCTAATTCAACAGGCCTATGTGCAGATACTCAGTTTTTCATCATCTGCATCTGGCAAAATTAAGCATTGTTCCACTTCTAAGACACTGACCTGATTTGCTGTACAATCTTTCCCCCACTGTAGTGTTTGCCTCCTATGTTTACCAGAGGCTGTATTCTATCTGGAATTCTGTGTTCATGAAAGACTTGTTTAAAGGACCATTTACATCATACCAAAATGGGAGGGGTTCCCCATCATAAAAGTCAAAAAGTTTGTGGGGTTTGTGACTGCTGTGACTGTGTCACTGTTGATTTCACCCTCCTCTGAGAATCTGTATGACATCTGTGTGACAACAGTATATTACTATTATTGCTATTTATTGTTGCTCTCCTTTTCTATGTAATGTGATATTCATAACCTCCTTCCATTAGCATCTCTAGGGACATTACGCACTATATCCAGCAATAACCAATGTTCACAAAGCACTAGTTCCTGGCATCTGTTCTGAAGCTGAATGGCACCTCTCCCCACAAGCTCCTTTGATTTTAGTAAGATAGATGAATAAGCTACCATGATGAATAAGGTACAATTCCCTAGGAAAAATAGCACTTCTCTATCTTCTCTTGAAGGTGCCCTTATCTCTGCAGTAAAAACATCAGACCCACAGACATTTCTGAATACTTTTTTGGTAGCAACATTAAAAAAAATCCCTTTGGCTTTAAAAATTGTCTTGCAAATCCCCTTCTACTGCAAAACATCTGGACTACAGTGTGCTGCCTTCCCTCATGCTGTTTCCACTTGTGCCTCAAGCTTTTCAAAGCACAGACTTATCTATTATGCTATCACTTCTAAGCCATGCTCAGTGATGGAATTCTTTTCCTATGAGTTAACCCTGTATTAAGTGTGTATGAAAGCAGAATTTTGTCTAGACCCCAGCTGACAGTTTCTTTCACTGAAGCAGGGACAAACATACTTGTTAAATGAGAAAATTCTTTTTAAGTGCAACCTGGTGGCTTTTGAAGCACATGTTTCTCAAGTCTTTCCATTCAAATACCAGGTCTGTGTCATGTAACTGGCAACAGGACTGTGCTGGTGCAGAACGGCAGCACTGGATGGTGGAACCTCAACTTGTGTGAGATGGTCAGATCGCAACTGGATCCATCTGCCCTCCCATCCCATCCGTGACACACAGTAGAGCAGCACAAACGAAGAGCTGTCTCTGCTTCTCAGCCACTGTGGTAACTCTCCCGTCCCACCCCTGCTGACTTACAGCTTTTAAAAGATTTTGGTGTGCAGCTCACAGGTGGGATCATTGTGTCACCCTAGCAAAAACAGTTACACAAAATCTACTGCCTTTCTCAGAGAAGCAACTCAACAGTCTCAGCAAAATGGTTTTATAGCACAAAATATTAATAAAACGTACGCAGAAGCAGAACGGCGGACTTGGCAAAGCCGTTGTATTCAACAGAGCAAGTGATGTTGACGTCTTTGGTCACGTTGTACACCAGTTTGCCAATGACGGTGTATGGGCTGAGGCTGGACTCGGACACCCAGCTGGCATCCCACTGCACAGACATGTTGTTGACGGCTCCAGAGATTTTTGGTTTGGGGAAACCTCCATGAGAAGAACATATTATCACCATCTCAGTTGATTCGCAAGAGCTAGCGGACACTTCTGCTGTTATGTTCGGTTGACTGAAGTCAGCTGAAGCAAGAAAGATTTAGTTACCATTCTGTCAGGTCACAGCAAGGGTTGCAGTCCAAATCACCTATGGTCAAAGTAAAGACTCCCCCCCAGGGCATTATTCCTCTGTCACAATTCAATTGACCTTTCTTGTGCCCTAAGCCAGGCAGAGAAGCTGCAGCAGATTTGCTTAACTTGCTGCGAAATGGTGTCTGTTGGAGCAGCCATGGTTTATTCTGTGTTTACTCCCTGCCTGACTCACCATGTGACCACATGACTGCTGGCATCTGCACAAGACAGATTCCAGTTGTTAGCATGTCTTCCATGGCTTCTGCTGCACACAAACCCATGGTCCAGGACTCAAAGTAACTTTTAACTAGTGAAAGAAACTTGCTCAACATTGCATGGCTGACCAGTGGCAAGCAAGGAGAGACACAGATTTCCCTCCAGGGCCACTGTCTGTTGAGCCACATGACACTGCCATCCAGTCCCTTCAGACATCCCAGCCTGATTCCAGCAGGGTTGAGTTAAGCTTTGCTTTTCCTAATCCCCCAAATAACTGATCCTACTTTACCAAAGGGAGCAGAAGTCTACCACAATTACTACAGCTGGCCAGTTAAGGCAGCAAAGGGATTTCTGGAAGGAAAGAAACTGGAGTACTTGTGATCAGGAAAAGAGATCCATAGTTTCACATTTGTCATGCAGTTAACTCCTCAGCCGTCAGGGTTAGAAAGGGTGCTAGTAGTGCACTTCTCTTTTTTCATATCAATTCCCAGAAAGAACACTAAATTTGTCTCCTTGCACATATGCCCACCATGCTCTCAGACAAGCAGGCAATGGCCAGACCTCAGGAGCTTGCTTTTCTTGTTGATGAATCTCCTTCCAGATGGGGAATGGTCCTTCACTAACTCGTCTGGAAAATTCTTGTAACTCTCTGCTGTTAAACTTATTCAAATGTATGTATATATTTATATATGTTACCAGTATCTCTGTCTTTAGTTGAGACCAACCACCACAAAAACAGTGGTGGAAATGGAAAATAATGTCAACGGAACTTTCTGTGGCCTCTACGGGAAGATTCAGATCTTCTCTTCAGAAGCTGAGTGAAAGGTCTCAGTTTCTTTAAGGCAAAAAGCCTCAAATATCCAGCTGAGTTAAACCTTAGGCTGTGGAGCTGCAGTGCAGCCAGCAAGCCCCCAGAGACCCTGGGTTCCCCAGGGTTTGGATTCAGGGCTGGGATGCTGCTGTGGCCACCCCGTTCCTCTTTTGACTTGAATGCTTGCCATGCACCAAGGGCTTGGTCTCACTTTGCCCAAAAGACATCAAGGGCTGCCTAAGGTGCCCACCAGCAATGGTACCTGGGGAGGGGTGCTGCTGGGAATGATCCTTTCACAACAGGGAAACATCAAGAGGAGGAAGTTGGGCTGGTTGTGGTAAAGGCAAATTCTCTGTACCTGGGTGGCTTTAGAAAATTAAGTAGGGAGGCTCTTAGAGTGGAAATAGTTAACACACCTTTCAGCATTCTTTTAGGCTTTGTGATGAAAGTCTATCTGCTACACTAGGAATAAAACTTGGAGGAGTGTCCTTTACTCCCAGAAGCTGGCACTGGAGAGCCTCAAGTGTCAGGAGACAATCCACCTACCTGTAACAAAAAGGGCGACAGGCTCTTCACAGACAACAACTGAGTTGCGTTGAACTACGCACTTGTAACTGCCATTGTCCAGGATTTCCACGGGGGATATCCACAGAGTGAGGTTCCAGGGGTCCATCTCTGTCCGGTTCTTGTACCACTCAGGATGGCTGATCTTCTTCCCATCTGAGTAAGCCAGCACCACATCCATAACGTTTTTCTGCCAGTAGACCCGGTAATTACGTAGGCTTTCTGAGCGTGGAATTTCACGACAACAAGGCAGGCTGACCTTTGCCCCTGCTTTGCTTTTTACTACTTTCTTCTCCAGTGATTGGCCTGTAGGTCAGGGGCAAACAAAAGTCAGTGAGAGAGTGGTATAGCCTTGTGCCAGGACCTGCTGCCAAGAGCTCACCTCTTTTGGCTCTGTCTGCACCCACTCATCTACCTCATTACCCACCAAGCTGTTTGCAGCTTCAGCTCTGCACTGAAGGAAAGCCTCCCTTAGCATTGCCTTTTATGTCATGCTCCAGTCCTACTTAGGATCCTGAGCTAACAGGCACACAATGATTGCTACATGGATTGCTGAAGGCAAAGGCAGAAATGTTACCTGCCTGAACAGAAATGTTGTTGCCCCCTTTAAAAAAACACATCTCAGTCTCAAGAACTGCCATTATTGATTTAAAGGGGTAGAAACATACATTCACAAATTGCTGTCTCCTTGCTTTCCCTTTTCAGAGCTCAGTGTTTGGAAAATGTGTCACTCTCCAGTGGGTTCCATGCATGCCTAACAGGACCACAACAGACTATTATGTTAGGGGATTAGGGGTTTTTGGATAGGGTTTTTTTTTGTAAAGGAAAAAAACCCCAAATTTTCAAGATCCCAGAAACTAGAAGCAGCCCTACAATGATAAACAAAGGTTATGGCCATGTCATCAGCCTTCTAGTATTAGAAAATGAACAATTTTGCTTAGTCTAGCTAAAAAAAATTTATATTCGTGAAGACCCATGGGCCTCCCTTGGGATGACCTGGAAACCAGCACAGATATTTCCCAACTTGTGCCCAGCGACTGTGCCAGTGCTATACCTATAGAACATTGCAGGGTGAAATTAGGTACTGACTGACCCCAAGATCAGCTGACTTGGTTAGAGCATGGTGCTAATAACACAGAGAGAGGTTTTTATCCCTGTATGAGCTGTTAATTTAAGAGCTGGACTTGATGATCCTTGTGGGTCACTTCTAACTCAGAATATTCCATGAAATTCTGTGATCTTTTACATTAGTAGTAATCCCCCTACTTGGAACTATGACTACTATGCACTCCACTCACATGAGCAGTCTTACTCTCCCACTCCGTTCCAGTGGGTAGGCACTTGCAGGGGCCAGGACCTGATAAAGGAGGGACCAGCCTAGCAAGGAGCTCCTGCTGCTGCTGAAAGGTGACCTAGCATTGACACTTGGTCCTGTGCTGCACCAAAGTCAAGGCTTTCTGACTGACCTTTCACCTGAGTTTGTGCAACCTTGGCGATGATGTGCAACTTTGCTTTGTTAGTCCAGCAGGTCGTTTTGCTTCACATTTGCCCTGCTTGCTTCAGCCTCACCACCTTAAGCACTCATCTCTAGTAGTAGAAACGAGGTATCAAACCATTCCACTCCACTGATGAGAGCAGAAAAATAAGGAAATAGCTGGCTTCAGGACAGAAAAGACTCAGATTCCTTCCTCCTTCCCTGCAGACCACATCAGTAAACATGTCTGACAGAGGAAGCAGGAAATTCCTGACAGGTGATATGTCACTGATGGGGACAGTGCACCATCACCACTGGCAGAAGGGAGAGCCCACATGCAAAGCCTCGGCCTGACACATAAAATGAAAGCTTGACAAAGCTGAGCCTAAGAAATTCCACCCTCACCCGCCCAGCAAAGTCTGGCTAGTGCTGGCTCACACTTTATATTCCCAGCTAATGGCTAATTGCAGCCAGGCTACACACAGGCACAGAGTGCAGCACACAGGTTAACAGGGATGCTGTGGCACTCAGGTTCAGCTGGTGTCCAAGACAGCCACAAGCTTGTTGCCCACCAGGCCTCATTTGCTTAGCGGTGACTCGCAGACCCTTGGGACGATGTCACACAGTGGCAGCGAGTTCCCTGCGGCGTGCTGGTCTGTGTCCAGCCCACGCTCCAATAACATGCTCACAATCCTACAGCTGCTGTTGCTGGAGGGAGACAAGCAGATGCTCAGCCTGTGCCCCACTGCAGCTGGATTCTGGGGAAGCACTGGATGCTGCTTGACGATGTAAAGCCCAGATAGAAAGCCTGGGACAGAACATTTAACAGGCACGTAGATGTGGCACTTAGAGACAGGGTTTGCTGGTGGATTTGGCAAGGCAGGGTTAAAGGTTGGGCTCAATGATCTCAAAGGCCTTTCCCAACCTAAATGCTTCCCTGACTCTATGATTCTGAGAAATAAGCTTCACCTCTGCAGCACACCTACCCCTGTCCCACTTGCACACTTTACATTAAATCTGTAGAAAACACATTGAAAAATACTGTGGAGGTCCTGACAACACCATGGAATGTTTTAGTATTGATTAATATTAATTAAATAAAATAGAATATGCAATTAAATAAGCAAATTCTTATTTAACTGGTTTCCCTCTACTTGGCCGCTCTATTGGTCTTCCGAAGGGAAAGGTTCAATTTTCCCACACAAACACCCTGCCTGAACTTCCCCTTATAATGCACTGCAGATTCTGAGCAACCAAACTGGGGGCAGACCAGAAGCCTGCTCAGTCCACTCTGACAGCCAGCATTTGGTAGCAAAATGGTAGAAAAACTAGTTCTTCCACACCACATGGGATAAGAACTGCCATATTTTGCCAGCCTTTGGCAGCCTGAAATTTAGGCATTTCTTAACATCAGCAGTTAACTGCCACTGCTAGACCTAACCTTCAGGAAAAGTTCTTGCTCTTTCAGGAATGCACATATATTTTTGGCTTTCACAACCTCCTGTGGAGACAAGTTGTACAGTTTGATTACATGCTGTGTGAAAAAGCATTTCCTTCTGTTCACCTTAAAAGCAGCCCACTTTAGGCTATGATTCTTGAAGTTCCTTCTCCTGCCTCTCTGTGTGTATGTGTGTTTTTTCCCCTCAACCACATCTTTTACTTGTTCTCACGGCTCAGCACTTACTCTTGCTGGAGAGACTCAAAAGAACAGCCAATCAAACATCCAATCAAACTTTGGTATTATGGAGCCCGATAAAGACCATTTTCTATTTTCTTTTGCAGCAATAAGGGAAGAGTAGGCGTATAGTAAATGTCACGGTGACATCGCATCATGAGTTGCACGAGGTTCTCTGTACCTTACCCCGAAGAGTCTTTGCAACCAAAAGGAGAACAAAAACCTTCTCGGCAATACATGTGTAGGAGCTGGAAACTCCTGCTGATGTCACATCTACCCTTAAAGGGCTCTGCACTCTTGAAACTGCAACCCGAATGCTGCAAGCCTGAAGGAACCAAAGTCATGGAGAGTCATTCAGCCCCACAAAATTCCCCTTTCAATATAAAGGTGAATTGCAAAGCAAAAATGAAAACTAAGTTCTGTCCCATTTCTGTGCTGAAGGCTCTCTGTAATTGGTTTATGGGGAAGGTATTCACCATGGCGATAATTGTTAATGACTTTTGTAGAAAAAAAGATCCCTACTCTTCCCACCCATCTGAAGCCCATCCACTCCCTTGCTATGCCCATGGAAGCCTGTGGCATGTGGCAACACTGAATCAATGAAAGAGCTGACTTTCTGTTTCCTGGGCATAAAAACATTTTTCATTCAAACTATATCTGTGCTGCTGATGGCCCATACAGCTGGCAGGAAAACAGGAGAGATGTTGAGTCTGTTTCCCTATGTCCTTCACCCTTTGCCCAAGGATTGACTCAGCCACAGAGAGCTTGGTTATCCCAATCGCACATGCGGTCAGACAGTACAAGAGAGCAGATTTCCTCTAGGACAGAAGTCTTGCAGAGACATTTTACAGTAAAAGGCAGTTAAAGACCTAGCAATGTTCTAGAGAAGCAGCACTGAACTGCTATAAACCCTCAGATAAGTCCTGGTGAACAGAAGCTCTAAAGCCATTCTCTTTTCCCTGTGTTCCCCACCTCTCTGCCCTTCTGAGCTGCTTTGCCTTTATTTGGTCTCCCCTTGCGTTGCCTTGCTTTGCACACAATGCACAAAGCAGCCCAAAAAAGGTGGGCCAGGAGGTAAGACAGTGGATCTGCACATTCTCAACAAACTGTCCTGCAAAAAGTCCTAAGGCAAATTGTCAGGACCTCCAAAATCAAGAGGGTCAAAACTGACTTTCTTTTCTTTTTTTCCTCCAATTTCCCTATTTATCTTTGCAACAGTAGCTGGTATCTCTGTGCATAAATTAATGGCATCACTGATTTTGCCTAGGATCATGCACCTGGGGCTCCCACTCTGCCAGGGTGCTGACACTTTCCTCCCACTCCATCTGTGCAGGGACTTGGGGAAGCTCTGGGAGGAGGTGCATGGCATGAAGTGGTGAGGCAAGAGTTCTTCTGGATTCTGGGACTGGGACAGCTGAGAGAAACAGATCTTATGGAGCTGCAGCTTTCTCCTGGTGGCTATCCCCTGGAGTCAGTGCAAGAATCACATCTAACAGCCTCCAAGTAATTCTGCAGCTCAGGCACTTCATTTTCTGTGAATTGCACATTGACCTCAAACTTGCATACTTTATCCTTTGACGACAATGCAGTATTTTACAGGGATTTCCAAGCAAGACAGATAATCAGTTGAAAAATCAAGACATTTTGAAAAGCTGAGTCTTTAAAAGACTAGATGTTCCCCCTTGATCTTTTCTTTATCCCAGATGATTTTATCAATGAGGAATGAGATTCTCCTAAGCTTTCTGTGGAGTTCAGATTCAACAAACGACCTGTGCTACGCTGCAATATGAGAAGAAATGCTCTGTATATAATCAGTGTTGTGACAGACTCCCATGAATACACTGATCACAGAAAGACCCTGTTAGATGCCCAGATAACCTCTATGTGGAGATATTGGTTCAGCAGTGCATAAAAACACTGCTTTCCTCTGTGTTTCATAGTAAAGACCCTCTGCAATAAGAAAGATAGGATGAAACAGAGAAAGTGGGTGCTGGCAGGCCCTGCTGGCTGCCCTCTTTATGGAGTTTGTGATTGCAAATTAACCCAGGTACAAGTGCCTGACAAAGCCTCTGAGGCTCCTTCTGCATAGACACCACTCCAGCAAGTTCAGGCATGCAAAGGGAGGTCTCAGCAGACAGAGAAAGGAGGAGTGGCCCTTTCCCCTTGCACAAACCCAAGCCCAGCCTCTGGTCATGAACCACAGGCCTGCTGCTGCTCTGGGCTGCCCTAGCAAAGTAACATAGCTGCAAATCCTCATATCTTCACACAGTCAAGTTCCCTTACTCATCCCTAGTGTGGTGAGAGGAGCGGAAAAGAAGGCATCTCCACTCAGTCTCGCTTCCCTGTACCCACTGACACTGGTCAAGTGGGCTTGCAGCAGTTCAGTGACAGGATTAATCCTAGTTTATGATGATGTCATGGCAGGCCTGAGGCAGGGAAATGGTCTGAAGAGGTTGTTCCAGAAGTTCACCCCTGTTTGCTTCTGTGCTGTAACCTCAGGGCACCCCGCTGGGAGAAGGATAGCAAGGGCACTCCTCACATGTTTTATGCACTTCTCATCTTCATGTACCACATTCCTCCTGAAAAAAACAGTAACCTTGCTTTGCTCTATACTGTTGATTTGGCAATTATTACAATATCCCCTTGGTGTTTTGATGGTCAACTCCTTCAGCAGCGTTCACTCCATTTTAATGCTGTTATGTTTCACGTGTTTTTGTATGTTTACCTGCAGTGAAGAAATCCTTGAAGCCATGAAGTCCCTGGGAAAACCAGATGACATCTTCCCATGTCTATGGACAGAAAGTCAGCCCGTCTTTTGGGGTAAACATTAATCACACTTTTTTCCAGCAGCGTGCTAACTTTACTTGTCTCCTTGAGAGCATTGCTGTACTGCAGGTAACACTCATTTCAGAGTGATTCACAGGGCGCGCTCAACACATGCCGGTGTCCAGTGCGGGCCCAATTCCTTAGGCACTCAGTACTCCCACTGAAGCAGTCCAGGTTGCAGACCAATACTCTGCTTTCTCCTGTCTTAACCACTGATTTCATAACACCCTGACTGCCTTTTTCTATGAAAGCCAGCAAGGCAACCTAACCAGGTGGGAAATGAAAGGAAACGCTGTCACTAATTCATGACTTGGTCAAAAACCTGACTTCAAAGAGAAGGAAACTCCACCAATCACCAAAAAAGGTTTTACAATCTGCAATTAGTATCTGGGAAGACAACAGGAAATCTGAAATAAAGGGGGTGCCTGGGGCAGCTGCTGCCAGCGGTCATCTCTCCCTCTTGTTCTGGTTCAACTTTCAGCACTTTTTTAGATGAAGATCTACTGCTTTTTGAGTCACCTATGGGAGAAGCCCATTTCCCGGGTATGTCCAGTCTGCTTTGTTTATAATATGAGTAAGATTGCAACTCTGCACCAGTCAATTGGAAATTTTCTAATTTTGGCACTAGGCAGGAGATCAGATCCAAGCAAGGATCTGGATATGAGACGCAGAAGTGCTTGGGGATGGGATATGGACATATATCATGTCTTAAGATCTTCCCCTTTGCTGCAGGGTGTTCCACATTGGTGCTGCTCAGGGAGGAGAGGATGGAGGGCTTGCTTATCTTTGGTTACATATCAGCAGGAACACTGGCACAATGGTCACAGAAGGATATCTTTGACTTCTAATCTTCTCCCTTTCTTCATTCCCAGCATGTGGAAAGTGGCACTGCTAGAATTAAAAAGGGCAGGAGAGGACACTAAATATGGATGTCCTCGGAAGATTTGCATATTTTAGTTCCTTTAGAGATCAAATTCCTGCAACTGGCTCAGCACTCTTATGATTTCCCAGTCTGGGGGCAGAAACAAGATGAGGCAGTTGTGTAAGATGGGCCTTTGGGGGAGCTTTGGCACATACAAAGACGAAAATAAATTTGTTAATTTTTCCCCCTGCAGACTCTGTCTCTTGCTGACTGGATCACTTTGTACTTCCTCTATATTTATCTCCCAGCTGAAGATGTTCTCAGATAATTTTCCTAATTCCTCCAGTACCACTGTCATGCATCCTGCTGTCCTTGCAGCAGTTTCTGAAGTTGAGGTCCTCCCCACTGCTTAAGGCCATAGTTTTCTTCAGTGCTTGCTAAATCTCACTGTCTTGCATGCTCCCCAAGTAGCCAGCCCTCTCTTGAAACTAACAGAAAGTGAAAGCCCCCAGTAAGCAGGAAAATCAAGTATGATACCTCTCACATAAGCCCACTGCAAATTAGAAAACTTACACATTTTTATATATTTTTTTGCTGCTAAAGTAGTTGCCCACAGCCATAGCAACATTCAACAGTGCGGCTAACAACGCTGCAGGCCTATCAGCCATTATCTTAAATGGTTAAAAAAAACAGTCCTTGCTCAGGCACTGACTCACAGATGCTCTGCCTCCAATGTAACCCCACAGGTGGAGGACTGGCTGAGGGAGAGATTGCACAGCCCTAGACAAGAGGGCAGCACTGCAAATGGTAATTTACTGGAGGATGACTAAGGAAAGAAGACCAGAGCAGTCCAGAGGTATCTCTAAGAGTGAAATGAGAGACTTGGGTAGGTGCTGCTGGAGACTCCGTCCAGGAGCATCGTGGCACATGGAAGTGGCTCTCTCGGCTGGTAGGAACCAGTGTCTGACAGTGAGGTCTGTTCTGACTGAAGCATTTTCCCTTAAGCAGGGATGAAATCCTTGTCTGTCAGGCATTTAAAACTACACCAGAGGGTACCTGCTATGGCAAGAGCAGTGGTGTGCAGAGAGACTTGCTTCAATGGTTTTTCTAACAACTTTTGATTTGATATGGTAGCAATCTGGACTTGCTAAAACCTGAACATCCTTTGAGCTCAGAACATGTAGAGATGCCACATTAGCCATCAGTCAGCACTTTCTTTTCAGTCAGGGAGTCCCCTGGGACCAATGATATCTTAAAAGCGTAACAGTGAAAAAGAAGAAGCAAAGCCTGTGGCATTTCCGTGTTGGGAAAGATTTACATATTCTCAAATGAACTCCTGAGACTCCCAGTGGTGATGTCCCTCCAAGGGGACAGAACAGCTACAATTAAACATAAAATTATTCTATTTAAAAACAAAACTGATCTCCTTTTGCCAAGCAAACAAACTTTGCTGCATACAGTACATCTGTCTTGCCAACTTACAAAAGACACCACATCTACATGTGTGCAGCACTTATACAAGGAAACCCATCTTTAAAAGGAAGGAGAAGCCTTCAGTCTGGAGAAGAGAAGGCTCTGTGAGACCTTAGAGCAGCCTTCTAGTACTGAAAGGGGGCCTGCAAGAAGGCTGGAGAGAGACTTTTCACAGGTGTATGTAGTGATAGGACAAGGGGGAATGGCCTTCAGCTGAAGGGAAGGTCTCATCCTGAGAGGGTAGTGAGGCATTGGAACAGGTTGCCCAGAGAAGCTGTGGATGCTCCAGGAAATGTTCAAGGCCTGGCTGGATGGGGCTCTAAGCAGCCTGATCCCATGGAAGGTGTCAATGTCCACAGCAGGGATGTTGGAACAAGATGAACTTTAAGGTCTTTTCCAACCCAAACCTCACTGTGATTCTGTGAGAATTTCTTCAAATGAAAAAACTTTCCTCCAGCCTGACACAACTTTGGGATGCAGACAGACAACAAACTGGCACTGATCTCATCCCTTCTTCACACAAGCATAGGAGATCTGTTTCCCTTTTTCCTTCCAATCTTGTGTCCCCTTGCAGTGCTCTCTAGAGTCTGGTTCAGTACACCACATTGGTTTAAAAAAGGGGAAAAAAGAAACTTTCCGCTGAGCTGGAAAGTGAAACAGATCATCCAAGGATCAGACACATGCTACGACTAGTGCAAATGAGAGGAGGATCACGTAGCCAGAGAGGAGCAGGCTTGCACCTTTTGGTGGCAATGAGCTGCCTGTCCCCTCAGCTGTTCATCCTGCCTGCATCCATTCCCCTCTGGGTTATACAACATCAGTGTACAATCAAACTGGCACTGAAGAGAGCGGGCTGGCCCCTGCAGAAAACTAACTCACCACAAGCAAGACAGAGGGATAATTCCATCAGCAACATCCTTCATTTATGTCAGATTAATTACACCCATTAAACCATCTTTGAAACTCAAAATAAAGGCAGTGATGAGTAGGAAAGGTGTGAAGGTGTTCAGGGTGGCAACTCCTGCTGGTAAACTACCATGGTTAGTAAAAACTTCCACCCCAAACTTTACACATCTAAATGCGGGAATGTCCAACATTCACATTGCAAAAGGATGCAAATATCTCAGTGATCCAAGAAATGAAAAAAAGCTGTTGCCCTCAGAGCAACATGAGGTCACTGGAGTTATCTGGGTTCATTCCGATCTAATGGAAAAAAGGAAATGATGTGGGGGAAAGGAACATTTGACCTGTAGCTTTACAAATTTGGTATTTAGGCACAGAACTGTACTTTTGACTATGTAAGAACATAGCTTGTCTAAGATTAATTTTCTGTTTCATTTTGGATTTTTCTTCCCTAAGAAGTTTTTCATTTAAAAAACACACAACAGGAAAAGTAAACAGAGCCTATAAGCAAAAGCAGGAGCCTTTAGCTGGGTTTCTGTTTCTCCATACAAGCTCTGTTTCATTCTGGATAGACTAATAGACAGACAGAAAAAGGAGTTCCTTAATTCCACTGCCCTTGTTTTTGAACTAAAGACATTTTTTTTTCTGCATGTCTGGAACAGGAGACAGAAACTCATTTTAAAAAAAGAAATTTAAACAGCTGAAGTCACTAAGAGGAATAGGGCAGAAACTCAATTTGCATCTTGCAATCAAGTGGGAAAACCTGGCACATAAAGAAAAATTTCTGCCCTCTCCACCATGGAATCTGCTCTAGAGCACAACCTGTACCAGAGTTGGCATGGAAATCAGATGCACCTAAAGCTCATTGCTAGACAGTTCAGTATTTGGGGGTGGCCACAAAAGAGGGATTCTTTCTCAACCCTCTTTGTCCCTTTCTGGTACTCAGCTCCACTCCAAGCTCTTTATTGGCAGTAATATGCAGAAGGGGATTCCCAGAGCGAGTTACTTGTGAGCCACCACTAGCTCGCAATGCGGAGAGTAGTGGATATTCCCCCCTACTTCCCAACTCTCTGATAACTTAGAAAAGCTGTAGGGAATTTTCCTCAAAACTTCTCAAAAAATTTTACCACTGGGAAGAAACTAAGAGCTAAGTGGTCCCCAACTGGAAGAAAAGACTCCAGGGAAGTTTAAAAATACTCCATGGACACAAAGCTGGGCTTGCTGGGTCCCTGCAGTCAGTGCCTAGAACATGTTTGCACACAAGACAGGGAAAGGTCATTTTGAGCAACTTCTAGCTACATTTTCCTGGTATAACAACCTGGGGCTAAGTATATCCTACAATTTGTAGATAGGTGTGAAGGTGCAATAGCAGGAGAAAAAACAAGCTCATGGGGATAACGGCAGATCATAAATCAATAAGTTTGTACTGCAATCAAGGCTGTTCTGCCACTTTTCCACTGTGCTGAGACAGCAGGGTGTTCATGGACGTCAGTGTCTCCAACAGCAGATGGTATCTCAGAAGCAGCTCTTAATTACACTGGCGTTTCAGTGGGGCACCTCAGGTATATGCCAGATTATAGCAAAATTCAATTCAAGAGGAAAGAAATGGATCTGCATAGCTTGGATACACATGAAATACATTAAATTCCTATGAAATACAACCTTCAAATCATCCTTTGTAATTAACTCCCCCATTAATGTCTTCTACTCTTGTGATGTGAAAATTCAGCCTGGCATTCCCCGTATTACTATTTCACTCACATGGCATATACAGAAAGCACCTGTCTCCATCTTATCTGACCTTTTGGAGTGCTACATCACAGAGGTGTGCCAGCATCAGGACACCTGGGCTAAACCACGGACACAGCTCTGGGGGCCAGCCCTGACTGTGCCTTGATGTGGTCATACAGTCCCCCATGGTGTCAGTTCCGCAAATGCTGGCCTCGGTGTCTCACTTAACATTGTGTGGGAAGTAGCTGCCAGGGCACTCAGGGCTTCACTGTTTTGCCACAACCAAGTCAGAACTCAGTCCCTGTGGGCGATGTAGAGAAGGCATCACCTACAAACACCAGTCAATCTTTTAAAACCCACTCACCTGTGGGTACTGTAGCAAGTATTTTCAAGTGTCACTAATGCAGAAATACTGATTTTTGGAGACAAAAGATTCAAGGTGTGTTATGCCTGCATACAGGGAAAGAAAGGAAGTGCATCAGCTGTCCTGTTCTTACTGGTCTACTAAGCCCCTGCTCCTGAGGCACCAGGATTTCCACAGACTCACTGTGTGAGAAACATCCAACAATTATGCCCCAAACACTGATATAACATTTTTTAAATAGTTCGGTTTTCCTCTCCACCTCTTGTATAATTTAACCCCAGAATTTTGTAATCAATCAGACTTGGAGAAATCAGTCTTCTCATCGACAGGATAACCAAATCTTGCTTGCCAATGGGTTTGTGCCTTGTGCTTCCCAGCCCAGGCATCTCTCCCCACGCCTCCCACCTCATTTCCAAGCTCTTGGTGCCACCATGCTTCTTACAGCCTCCTTGCAGCTGTGTCCTGCCCCTTCTGTCATCTGGGCATGAGAAGGGTTATTCCAGGCTCTGGCAATTTGGGTGCTGCTTATGACTAGCCAGTGGCTTCCATGTAGCAGGCAAGGACCACGGCATTTCTGCCAGCTCTGCCTTCCTGTCAGATTTGTTTGAAATTGGTCAGGGAATTTGAAAGTTACAAGCATAGAACGAAGACAAAGAGTAAGAGATGGAAAGCAGGATAAACTATCATTCACTTAGTAAACCATATTAAAAAAAGCGCTTAGTAAACTCTATTAAAAAAAAAAAAAGTACAACTAGAGAAACACCTAGTTTTCCGTTATCAAACTCCTATTTCTAGGAGTGGATATTAGCAGTCATCAGACTTCTGCCAAGGAACCAGCGTTCTTTTTAGAGAAGTTACATGACTGGTGAATTTCTGCATGCTTGTAGTTACACTAATAACATACCACAACTCTCAAAGTACAGAAAGAGAAACAGTTCTGCACATGATAGATTATTTGCCCATTGCAATACAGGCAAAATACATCCATGCTTGATATAAACTTTGCAAGCACAGAGGTAGGAAGACAGGAGAGCAGAGACCTCAGACAGGCATTTGAGGTAGTTGCCTTTTTTACAAGCAAGCTCTGCCATTCATTCCCTGTTAAATTCTCTGAGTTTTGTTTTAAGATTGCGAGACTAAAACTCAAAATGAAACCTGGTATCAAGTATCTCCCAGTTTCACAATATCAGCATGAAAAACTCCTAATTTTTCATCACTTGATTTTTAATCAAAGCCTCAGTTGTGTCCAGGTTTGCTCTAGAGTATCGTTAGTCGCAATGAAACACTAAAATTGCCAATAAATAAAATCTATTTTGCTTCCACAATAAAGCCCAGCCCAGAGTGAGTTTTGTGTGGTTTCAAGATTAGTATTTCACACAGCTGAAAAGACTCGGCCGAAGCCGCATGAGGTCAAAAAGGATCTGTTGTCTTGAGTGAGCTTTGTGGCAGGTCCTCGGTAAAGGACAGGGGACAGCTCAGGGAGAACTTCAACGGGGAATTGTGTTGTTGGGGAAAGAACTCGATCTGCACTGCACTGAGCTGCACAGGACATGCAGAGAGCTCTGACCTGCTGCCTTTCCCTACCTTTCCCATGGCATATCCACTATTAACCATTCAAAAAACTCCAGGAACCACTGTGTCACTGAAACTGAAGCCCAGGGGGCTGCGCCACGTGCTCCCCGCAGACATCGGCTGTCCCAAAATACCCTTGTTTGTCTCGCCCTGGATGGTATTGGTGACCAACTTTCTCCTCTAGGAGCTGTTAGGTGGTGCAACTGGTCTGCGGAGCCACCATGGTGAGTAGTGCCGGCCACCCAGACCCTGGCACAAGACACCAGAAGCAGTGTCCTGGGGGCTGCCATGCCTTGCCAACCGCTCACGGGTGCTGCTGCCTGCTGGGTCCCAATCCCCTCTCATGCTCCCACACCATCCACTCCCGCTTACCTAAACCAAGGCAGAGCAGCGCGAGGAGCCCGAGCTCAAGCCACGTCCTCAACGCCAGCGCCGGCGCGGCAATGGGCAGGCACATCATCTTCCTGCAGCTCCTGGGCTGGGAGGAGAGGGGAACATGGTTAAGGGAATGGTGTCCGAGGAACCACAGCACCCACCACTGCATCCCTCTCCATTTCTGCCTGCTGCCACCCCAAAAAAACACGAGCACAAAGCCAGCCTGCTCCGCTTCCCTCCCCAGTTCCCCAGGGTACCTGTCGCTTCCTTGCGTGAGCGGCCACCCCCCGAGGCAAGGAGGAGGTAGGGGGAGATCAGTGCCAGGCCATGAGTGTCTGGCTGCTTCCTCAGGGTGACGAAATACTCCCTCCCTGCCGGGGTGCAGGGGGAAGTCTGGGCGACGGGCAGGCTCTCAGCCTCCTAAGTCACCTCACACCCGCCCACGGCTTCCTCGCAGGGCGTGCGTAAGGCTGCAGTGCCTGCCACCCCCGCTGCCAGGGACGGGCGTGGTGCTGCCTTCACCCCTCCGTGATGTTTTGGACGTGCGATGGTTTCAGGCTGCAGGACTCTCCCTGCAATCCTAAATGTCGGGCAGCGCTGGTATTGGTGAGGCTTTGCGTTTTTAAAACGCAACCAAGTTAAGCCTTGACGCTACTTCGGGAATAATCCTATAAAGTTACGTTTGGAACTAAAATATTCACCCGCGCCACCCTTTCAGGCCCATCCGGGTGTAATGCATCAAGTACAGCTACAGAAGGAAAATTTAAGAAGGACGGCTTAAGCTGCACATGATGGCTGTCATGCGAAGCACCCGGACAGGGAGAAGATACTGGATGTGCCACCTGGACTAAACGAGCTCTAGAGAACATTCACCTTCCCTGAAAGGAGAGGTGGAGGGATCACTTGCCTTCCCAGCACCACGTTTCCTCTCCTTCGGAAAGAACCCGCCGCTCACCCGAGGCCCCAGGGGAGAGGCGTGGACTATCCCTGCTTTAAAATCTGGAAGGGCAGAGCCTTCATGAGCCTGAGTAGCCAAACAAAGCTAGTCTGAAGCAAACCCTGAGCAAAAAAACCCCAAACCACTTAGTAAATAAGAGCCAGAGGGAGTAAATGCATGTTAAGTGGTGTAGATTTCTACAGGTACTGCAGACCTTCCTGCAAAATAAAACAAACCCTAGTACAGTAAGGGTTTATATTTAGCTGTAATAATCACAGCAAGAAGGTTGCATGCCAGTGAAAGCCTGGTATTCTTCAAGGAAGAAATAATAAAGTGGAAATATGAATCAAGATTAAAATAATTTATTTAAATGCAGATTTCTGGTTTGCTGGTTTAAATTACTTTGATTTAAATCAAATGCAGCCTTTTTATCAGAAATGATTTGCCAGTACATTGCTTCTGTTTTTCTTCAGTATAGAATCCTTGAAACAGATAGATTAGATGGACTGGGTTGTAATACAAATCAGAATTTTATTTCAACTTAATTAAAAGGATAGTATTCCATAGAGAAATCAAATATCAGAATAAAAACAGGTAATAACATTTCTGTAGAGATCATTCTATATGAAATGGCAGAGAGGAGTTTGCTAGAGTCGGTCTGTGACTCTATGTCTCTCCATTGTCTCTCCACACTTTCTAGTAAGTGTGTTTTGGACTTCGATTTACATCCTGTATGTTTGTATTCTACCCATGCACTTTCTAGCAGCACCACCACCACGGTTTGCAAATGCAGATGACATTAGGACCATGTGTTTACATACAAGCATTTTCTCAATACTCAGGGAAGAAAAAAGTATCATTAATATAGCCATTCATACATTGTTTTCCCAAGTCACATCTCTAGATCACAGGCAGGGACTGCCTCTCTTCAAGTCAGATGTGCATGGACTTTCTGTTGCTACTCTAATCATGTATCATTAGCATTATAGAGCTAATGGCAACCCTGTTACAGCTATGCAGTTTATCACTCACTTTCATTTTAAAGTCAAGCTTTTTTTTAAAAAAAATATATATACCATTAGTATATTACAACTAGAAAGAAACTTCAGTCTGTTACATCTGCATTTCTTTCTCAGGACTTAACCTTGCTTTTCGATGAGCAGTCCCAGGGAAAGTAATTGAGCTCTTCAGCTGACAGTCTGTAGTAAGGAGGCATCAAAACCTCTTCTTACACACAGAAGAACCCGGACCACTTCATTAAGGCTACCTAAATTTTAGATAGACAGATGAACTCATGGATGCTATTTTCAGTCAGAGCTCCTTCTCTTTTCCTAGATCTTACAGTTCTTGATATCTTCTCCAGAGTGCTCCCTGATTGCAAGGAGACCGCAATAACAGAGAGGGGGAAGAAATCAAGTGCTTTGTTCTCCTTTGATCAGAGAGAGAAGTCATAATTTTTCCAGGGAAGTTTCCCTAAGCACAAATTCTTGATTCTTGGAATCCATGAGTTCAAGGGAAGAGGTATGATGCATCTTTAGGATACTAACAAAGTTGAAGGACTCATACATATTGAAGTCATAGGGCAGAAGACACTGCTTTCCATGAACACTGCAGCAGGTAATATAAGGCCTCCAATTCACAGCAAAATCCCCATAGAAATAAGCTTTCTCATGTACTTGAATAGACTTTCAGCATTCCACTTGTATGTGCTCCAGGAACAGGTTTAAACAGGTAGAAGAAATATTGCAGCTTGAGATGGGAAGCTTGGATTTAATAAGAAAGGGTCTTTAAATTCTGCTGAAAACATTTTCTGTGTGCCTCCCCAGTCACTCTATCCCCCATTCCCATCTAGGCAAGGGGAAGAGATTAAGAAGGAAAACAGCTCATGAGTTGGGATAAGGCAGTTTACTAAAGCAAAAACAAATTTGCATGTGCAAAAGCAAAGCAGAAAATAACAAGGTATATTCTCTAATTCCCATCAGCAGCAATGTCCAGTCATGTTCCAAGAAGCAGGGCTTCAACCCACTTAGTGGTTTCTTTGAAGGCAGCCTTTGGAAACTATGAATGCCCCCCCTTCCCACTACTTTCCTTTGATTTTATATCTGAGGTGATGTCATATGGTGTGGAATATCCCTTCAGTCATTTTGGGTCAGCTGGCCTGGTTGTGTCGCCTCCCAGAATCTTGCCCTTGACTGGGGAAGGAACATTACAGTCCTGATGCTGTGCTCAGCAGTAGTCAAAACACTGGTGTGTTATCAAAACCCTTCTAGCTACCAACACAAAGCACAGCACTGTGGAGGCTGCTGTGGGGAAATGAGCTCCATCTCAGACAGATCCAATACAGCTGTGGAAAAGAGGAAGATGTAAGAATATCACATACACTACAGTTTTCCTTTGCTTTCATAGAAAACCATTAGGGAAAAAGCAGAAAAGTGAAATTTTGCAGCATATGTGCTGTGTAGAGAAAATTAATTTCACTAATCAGCACTTGTGGTAGAGATCCTTTGAACTCTAAGGGAAATCTATTCAAATATATTGCTGCTAGATTTCTCCTGTAGACCCACTGACATCACCAACATTTTCTGTATGGCAGAGACGGCTGCAGAAATGCACTTCCAATGCAGCCAGACCTAATTATTTTGAACATCTATTGATTGGTAAAAACACACAAAACCCCAGCCTCCCCCTCTTTCTCAATCAACATATCAGAAAAATATCAGAAAGGTCAGAACTGGATAAATACTGAAAACCAAAACACAGCACCTACTCTCCACTGAGGATTCATAACCACATTACTTCCTGCAGAACTGGGATACCTTTTATTGTTTTCAAAGTGGACAGATATTCCAGTCTGTGCTAATCTGAACTAACAGCACATCTGCATGCTTTTAATATAGAATGTCTAGGTTGAATGGGAAGTACCCAAGATATGTTTCCAAAGATGCACATCACCAAAAAATGGCTGTGCAAGTGCCCTAAAAACATCTTTGTCAAAGAAATTACCCCAATGCAAAAGAGAGTAACATTTTTAGGGAGTTCTTTTTTTTCACAGAATCACAGAATTAGGGTGGAAAAGATCTGTAAAATCATCATGTTCAACCATTAACCCAGCACAGCCAAGTCCAGCACTAAACCATGTCCTCAAGCCCCATGCCTACACACCTTTTAAATAACTCCAGGATGGAGACTCAACTGCTTCTCTGAGCAGCCTCTTACAGAGCTCACTCTTTTGGTGAAGAAATTTTTTTCAGTTATTCAATCCAAAACTCTCTTAGCAGAACCTCTGGCCATTTCCCCTTGTCCTGTCAGCATTTGATGGTTCCAGTATCAGCACATGGAATACAAGGTATGTGGAGTAATGAACTGAACTCAGCTGTAATACTCATCTGTTTATCAGTGGAATTAAATTATACCTTTTTTCCTTTTCCTGTAAGAGAAAGGCAGAAAGCAGCCTTACCAGTGGTCCCAGCATCCTGAGAAGTTAGGCCTTTCACACAAAGATAGATTGTCTCCTATGCAACATCAAAAACAAAGTAAAATAACTTTGTGAAATGAAAGGAAAATCCAATAGTTTCAGGTTACAGAAAATCCCTTTCATCTTACAATGGAAAATAACAATAATAAAAACCCCACAGCTCAAGAGATTTCTTATTCTTGTTTTTCCCCCTAGCTGTCCCCAACCTTCAGACTCTAAAACTTGTAAGATTTGAAGAAGTTAAATGCTTCATCTTGGCACAGATTGAAGCCCAAGCATGATTTTGTTTACAGAACAAAAAGAAATAAGATAAAAGGAAAAGAAAAAAAGGGAACTTAGGAAAAATGGACAGATTTTAGTTGTGCAACCTACTTTCAGCATGGCAGAACAGATAGCACCAACCCCTCAGAGCAAGGGATGGACCCTACCCCACTTGTGTCCTAGACTCCTCATTTAGAGGTCTCTAAAGTAATTTCATCAAAAGATGGCCCATCTCAATAGATTTGGCATTCCATGTGTATTGGTGCTCAGGCCCACTGAAGAAGGAGATCTCAGGCAGTGTCCCTGTGCTGGGCTCAGCTCTCTCCTTCTGTTCAGCAAAGGTCACACATCGTTGCTGAGGATCTTTCACCTGGCATTATTCCCTATGCACTGTGGCTCCTGCAGCACCCTGGGCCCAAAGAAGTCTTCACTGAACCTGCAAAATCCATTTTAAACCTGAGAGAAGGGCTCAGAGCCAGTGTTTACCCCTGCCCAGTGCTCTGAGTGCACTGCTTCTCTGCAGCCTGTCCAGTGTGATCCATGCTCCAGAGCTCAGCACTCCTCTGGTCCTCAGGAGAGGTCTGTATACTCTGGCAGTGCTACAAGCTTTGCAGTCAGGTAACATCCAAGCTATCAGACAGACTGTGTTTCCCATTATCACTCAGCTAGTCAATTCCACAGATTTCAGTGATCTGAAGGGGCCAAACTCTGCCTTCATAAGACCAAGGCAGAGTGTCTCTGCTACCAAAGTGTGTTGGGGATGGAAGAAGTGCTACAAGATCAGTGAGTGGCTGGGACCAGAGTCCAGCAATGCCCAGGGAAGGAAGCACTGATCAGCACTGGACTGGCCATGCACAGATAGATAAACTGCTTTGGTGACATGGTACATTAGAAAGCACAGGTAGCATGTCTGCTGTGCCATGGTAAGTCAGGAGTGAGGAATAAAGCTTAAAAAATCTTTTGAACTCAGAAGCAGAGAGGGGAAAATGTAGGAAATTAATTTAAATGATGTAAATACAAAATGCACCCACATTGTTTGACAAGTGTATTTTGAGCATATTTGATTTTTACTGCTCAAAGCACCAGGGCTTCTTGACAAAATTGCCATAATAATCTGGGATTAATCTTTCTTGATTATCCTCATAGAAAACTGCTGTATGGGACCCACTGGATTGCTGTACTTTGTTGCAGTGAGGCATCACTGTTTGTGCAACCACCACACAGAAGAGTCCAGCATGCTCACATGGTCCTCGCAGGAAAGAATGGGCAGGTCTCTGCATGCAAGCTGACACAGCTGCACTCATCCAGACATTTCCTCCAGGCTAGTTCCTGCAAGTTCTTCCCTTGCAGCAAAAGTGTTCGCAAAAGGAGAACCCAATCTCCCATGTTTCCACCTCAATCTGTGAAGAAAGAGCAGCCAACACACTGGTTCCCCTCAGTAAAGCAGGATGCACTGCCTGCACTGGCTGTGCTGACCCTTCCTGTCAGGGAGTCACAGTCCTTGGCAGTACCAGGATGGACAGGAAGAAGACACAGGCTGATTTTTTTTTTTTTTAATATTCACACTAATTATTTCAGCACACAGATGGCTCAAACTTTGTGCCTGGCTGGGCTGTGCTGTAAGTTACAATTTGTGCTGGTTGCATTCTAGGCTTCTGCTGGCTCTTAAGGGGTTGCAAGCCTTGGTCCTGTTTGCACAAGCAGCTGAGGCTGGCAGGGAATGGCAGCTCTGTGGCTGAGATGGCCTCATCCTGACTATCCTCACTACGGGCCCGAGACAGAGAGCAGGAAAACACAGCACCACGTGCAGCAGCACTGGCTGCTGCACCAGGCAAGCAGTCAGATACATGCTGCTGATACATAGCACCTGGTAGTACAGGCTGGGCTGTATCTTCCCCTTTTTTTGGTGCTATTACATGGGATTTATATGCAGCAATGAGCAAGCATTGAAAAGGGACCTGCCTGACCTCTGAGAGCTACAGCACTGTATGCCAGGGTGCACATTTACAGCGTGCTCCCTGCCCTGTTCTCCTGCCTCAGAGGCCTGCTGGAGCCCTGCCTCTCCACACAGGAAGGGCACCTGTGCTCCCTGCTCCAGGCATCAGCAGTGCCAGGGTGCAGCTGAGGACAGCCAAGTCCCTGGAAAGCCTGCCTAATCAGGCATTTTGCTATTTGGCACAAGTGACTGCACTAAGGCGAAGATGATTTTCAGTCTGTTTCTTATCCAGACAGGACATCATTGCTGTGTTACCCAGGGAAGAGAGCCTGCCCTGGCATTCACTGTGGAAAAAATGTGTAAGGTTCAGAGCTGGTTTCATAGTGGATCACACAGAGGCAAGGTCTGAGGACTTTGGTCCTAGAGGTTTTGCAGGGGTCTGTGGAAGTTCAAAATGTTCTAATCATAAAACCACAGTGACAATGAGAAACTGAATGAAAACATGAGGAAGTAAGTGTTTAAGCATGTGTGTTAAGATTATGACATGCAGATATGAAAATGCATATGTAAAAGGGATGAATCAAGGTGTAAAGTAGCATATTTGAGAAGCAACACTTTATATCTGCCTTCTGCATGAGGTCTGCTGGGCATTTTCTTTCCAACTTGAGGAATCTGTCAATATGACTAAGGACTGACAACTCTAAGTGGGTTTTGCTTTGTTTTGATTTTAATAATCCACAGTTGATT
>VYZS01009880.1:4416-22850 GCA_013400695.1 Neodrepanis coruscans | reverse complement strand
CCGTGCCTGTGGGCAAGCCACATGGATCTGTGGTGGTCATCCCCGCAGGTCCGTGGGGGTGGCACACCTGCACCAGCAGGGGTTGGCCCCGGGCTGCCGGCTCCCAAAACTGGGCAGAGCTGCAGGCATCCCTGCAGTGCTGTAGTGGGAGGGGTGGCGGACGCAGCCATGTTGGGGACTGGCCCTGTCCCTGCAGGGCACTGGCTGCGCCAGGACGGTCCCGTCCCCGCTGCCGTTGCCATGGCAACCCCCCTCAAACACACAGGAAAAACAGTTTAACACAGCCCCGATCCCCCCTGCCTCCCAAAAACCTTCAAAAAAACCCTCCAAAAAGCCCTAAAAAGACCCCTTTCCCCGTCCCTAAAAATGGAGGGGAAAGACTATTGGGGGGGGGGGCGGGGGGATGAAAAGAAATGGTTTAGGTCCCAGAACCTTTGTTTTCAACCCACAACAACACACAACACACATATATCACTGCTTAATATATCAATCAATCTTAAGCATATGTGTTTCGCAAACATTGGACAGCAAGTTGTTGTTATCAATCTTATTGGATGCCCATTACATCATCTGCATGGCCTCTGCTTCAGTGTTTTCTTTCTTTCTGATGATCTTCTACCAACTAGGGACCTTCCAGCAGCTTCAAGGTCAATATCTACCTCATCCTCATGGTCTCTGGGCCAGCCGTTGACCGCTATAGAAAATATAAGAAAGTAAGAAGGAACAGAAGGAAAGACAACACTAGGAATTCACAGCAATGCCATAGCACCATATTCTATCCCTCTTTACATTATAAGAGTACTGTCCTGTACTGTCAATAGCTTGCTGTCTGGGCCTAAATGTCTTGTGGCAACTCAAGGATGAACTTAAATAATTTGTAATAAAATATGTGCAAGGGATAGAATAGGAAACAACAGAAATGATGAGATTTTTACAGCCACGTAACAGTAAGTTATTTGATTTCCCTGAAATTCCAGACGAAGAGCAATTCCATTCACATTGTAGGATGTTGCCCTGCAGCATGTATTAGAGCTGTCACTCTGCTGTTTCACTTCTAGTGCATTACATATGTGTACAATATAGTTCTGCTCCCTGAGGTTAAATTTTGCTCATTGTACAACCAATACCCTGAGGGGTAACACATACAGTTGAGAAAGTGTTATTTTATCAATTTTGCTATAGAACTCTATTCAGCTATATGAAAAAAATTTTGGTTTACTGTTCTTGTCAGTGTGATCTTTCTCTGAAATGGATTATTTTAATATTGTTTAATGTAAAAATAAAATAAAAGGAACATGATGGAAGGCATCCATCTTTAAGGTGAAGGGGCAACAGACTTCTGATATTTTCAAGTACAGTACAGATAAGGGAAATAGTACATATCCAACACAAAGGGCCACAAGATTTTCAATATTTTATGTATAACTTCTATAATTCTATTACTGACTGGACATAAAAGTTTCCCTATCAGCCACAAATTTGTTAAGCAGTGTGCCTACATCAAAAGGAAGAACAGCTGAATTAAACATTTTGGTTCAGACTTTAGTCTATAGTCTGTGTCTTAACCCAGAGCTTTGAAAGGTTTTTTCTCCATCATTTTTCCTTTTATCTAAGTAAGCTGACCTTTTCTTAAAGAATCCTGAAAGGCTGTGTTGAATCGTGTATTGTACATAAGATGTTACTACAGTATTGTTCTTTTGAAAACCAGTAAAGTAGGAAACAAGAAAGTGCAGGTATATCAGTCATTTTGGTCAGTGTTACTTCTTTTGAATTCTGAAAGTTTTATCTAAAAATAATGCATTTAATTCCACACAAAGAATTAATTGTGTTGTCATTTGAAAGCATTTTTCATAGTCAAATCATCAAAAGAAAAGACTTTTAATATATCCTAAAGAACTATTGCTCATTGTCTGACAAGAGATGTCCAAGAGAAGTCACACACACATCCAAAAAGAAAGAGAACGCACAAATATCACAGTTTATTTCACACACACTGAAAACCCGACAATAAAGTGCAACAAAACAGACGAATTAAGCTTCCCAGGGCCCGTGTTGGGGTGAGAATGCTCTGGAATAGTGCTGGTCTCTCTCTCTGGGGCTCCCGAAGAGACGCCAGGATAATTAGAGAAGGCCCGCAACCAATCTGAGGACCCCCAACAGCGCGAGCCTCCGCTCGGCTTTTCTGAAGAAAAACACTCAAGACAGTTAGAAACCGCGAGCCCCTTCCCCCTCCCTTTTAGCCCCCAGGAAGGGATTTTCAGTGCTGATGGAAGAAATGTGGTCTTTAAAACTGGGCAATAGCGGCAGACAATCGCCAGACCACCCGCCCCCAGAGAAAAGAAAAAAAAACCCACAAGGGGAAAAAAAAAAGAAAACAAAATGCGACCCCACAAGAATCCACCCCCAGGGGAAAAACCACACTAGGCTGCCGCTGCGGAAACCGCTGAATCCATCCACCACGTGGACGTAGGTCTCGGCGCGACGGTGAGGAGCGATGCTTCCCTAAGGACCTCTGGAGCCGAAAAGAGAAAGATGGCACCCACCCTCCCCTTTTTATTGGGGGCCCCGATCGACACATGTGTAGATGACCCCTAGGGGCCGGCCTTTCCTGCGACTGGTCAGCACCCCGGGCCCCGCCCCGTGTGCGCAGTCGCTCATGGGAAAAGCTGTGACCATCCGGAAATGACACGCATGCCAGGAGGGCATTTCCGCTAATGGCGGCTGCCGTGCCGCATGCTGCTGGGGCTGGCTGCCGCTTTGCAGTCGGCGCGTGCCGCCAGCACAGGCCGCCGGTGCGGCCCCGCTGCTGGCCCTGCACCGGCCACGCTGTCAGTCCGTGCTCTCGCCACGCTGACTCACGGCCTGCGCTGCTCCCGCTCGAGGCTGCCTTTCCCAACAAAGTTGCCGCAGTGGCTGCCCGCGGCTCGGCTCGACTCCACTGCGCTCCGCCGGCTGCGCCGAGCTGAGCAGTGCCGGGCTGAGCTGTGCTGTGCTGTGCCATGCCGCCGCCGCCTCTACAGGACAAGCGCAGCTCCACCGCCACCCAGCGGGCACTGGGAGGAGTGGAGGGAAGGTGAGGATCCGCTGCCGTGGTCGCACCCGCAGCCCCGGGGCACGACCACGGCCTCGGCACGCCCGCAGCCCCAACACACTCCCAGCTCTCGGCCCGCCCCTGGCTAGCGCGGGCATTGGGGGGGGTCCCCCCCCCCACCCGCATGGCACAGCAGGAAAAACAAAAGACCAGTTTTACATTCACTTTCATCCCACGACACTCATGTAATATTATTCATCAAAGGAGGCATACTTAGGGGATCAAGTATGACAACAGCCTTGTGGTGGATCAATTAAATTGTGTTGACTGTCTTATAACCCAACAACTGTTTGCAGTATTTAATATTAATATATTTAAAGGACTGAAAAAAAAATTGTGAGCAAACTTGGGATAGACTGTAGTTTATAAAAAGATTGGCTCATCTGCACTCAATTTATTCCACAGTAGCGTAATTTCATATAATTGCTAAATTTATTATAAATAATTTATTATAAATTTATTATAAATAATTTACAATCTTTGCTTTCAGGAACCACGCAAAGTATTCTAGTGAAGTCAAAAGAACTTTTTTTTCTCTATATTGTGTTTGATGTGTCAACAGAAATTCGCCACCAAACATTGCCCGAAGCTGGCAGCTTTTCATCACCTCAGACTATATCTTCTGTGTTAAAACAACACACATGATATAAAAAATAATAGGATACCAAATATTCAATAGTTTTCCAACACCTAAATGCATGTCAAAACCTCTTTCCCTTTGTATATTTGTGGGAGGCTACACCATCTATGTTTTTTACATATGCATTGAAAAAAATATCAGTGATTACCCTTGCCTAGATTTCATTTGAGAAATCAGAATATTAGTTGCCAGGAGAAGTTCTTTGATCTTCTAGCTTTAGATAACAATGCTTAAATTAATGATGATCTTATCAAGCAATCATTCTAGTCACTCTTATCAGTCTCCCCGCTAATGGACAGCCCGCTACTTGTCTGCAAGCTTGTGCCTGGAGAAATACTTCCACAGGTAGGAAAAACAAGATATCTTGCTTTTCCTCATTAGTGTGAATAATTCAGAACAGATCAATAGAAATTTCAAAACATACCACTTATTCAAACGGGATTTGTGTTTGCTATGGACACGGAGTGAGCTGATTACCAGTATTTACCTGTTGTCAAAAATTAATTTTGTGTAATGCTAGAAAGATAGTCAGGGATATATTGAAGAATACTAATATTTTGTCTTTATAAAAAAATTTTCTTCTCTATTTTGTGAAACTGATTATCAAGTTCATGTAGATTTGAATCTGCAGAATTTTTCAATATGGATTTCAGAATCAAAAAGATATTTGAAGAGATGCCTTGGAACAGCCTGACATTTCTTAGTGCTACATGGATTAAAAACAGGATTAATGTAAATAATGAATCAATACTGTTGCCTAAAATCAAAATAAAGAATTTAAACACAACACCAACTTAATAGGGGTGAAGGGAAAGAACAGATTTACTGTAGCAATCTTGTAATCTAAAGAGGAAAAGAACAACAATCTCTCTATATTTATAACTTTCTTAGAGCTATCACCCATTATTTTATCCAACCAAAGTTCGTCTAACACCTATGTTCCTAAAGTACCCAAGGAGAGCCCCACTTATTCCCTGTGCCCTCCCAGAATATGCCCCCACCTTTAGAAGAGGGTCCAGGAGTTCTAGGCCTGTTTCGTCTTGCTACCTCCTTATCTATTGGAAAAAAATGCAAGCACCCAGGAACAGGCCTCATGAGCGAGAACCCGTATTTCAAACTATGCAGCTAAATTAAATTCCCCCAAAATACAAGGAAAACCCCCCCAGGCATCAATATGAACTAAATCATCAAGTGTGTGTAGCTTTCTTGAAAAGCATACACAAAATTAATCTGTTAATATTAAAATATGGTTATAAGATAATAATTTTAAGGAAAGTTATATTAAGTTTTGTATAATGACAATCCAAGCTGCTTCCAGAAAGTGACAGTTACTAGATGAAATAAGAGAATTGAATTCCAAAATCTTGTTGTTGAAACTAAAAGCACTAGGGAAAAACACTTCCATGAAACAAGCCACTAGAAGAACCAAAAAGGTTCTCAACTCCTTTAATTATTAATGAGTTCACAAGCTAATTTATTAGACTCTCAATAGAAACAATATAATTCCACCAAGCCATTCACTCTGTCAGTTTGCTCAGTGACCTGCCTCGTATCTTCTTTTTGGGGGAGAATTGTTATCACTTAGGCAAAAATTTCTTTGAAAAATAGTATTGAAATCAACAAAAGAACAGTTTCAAGGCCATTGAAAGTGAATTAAAGCCTGAAGAGATTACAAATAACAGTAGAAATGATTGTTTAACCTAGTGGGAAACATTAGGAAGAAATACATTCATAAAAAATAGGAGAGGAGAAAAGGGAAATATTTGATTAATAGCTAAGGAAAAATGTTTTATGTATCCCTGAAAAAGGTTGACAAAACATCACAAAGTCAGGTAAAAATTTACATAACCTAGTAATTAACGTGATCTGTTTTATCTGTTGGTTGGTTTGGGGTTGTTTTGTTTTTTTTTCCCTAATATGTTCTCGTCATTGTCATATCTCCCAAAAAAGGAGCGATTGTTGCATTAAGTACTAGTGCCTGAGAATGCTGACAAAGCAGGTAATATTTGGTGGAGTAAATCATGGTTTAATTTTGAGAATTATGTGGGATTTTGAACTAAATTCTAGAGTTACTCAAATATATTTAAAATGTTTTTGTGTCTAAACTAACATATCCAAATGTGGAGAAAAGTTTAAAGCAATTTGATTGCTCTATGCCTACTGTACCAACTGAGAAGAACCTACAAAGTATTATTTGGAAAAAAAGCACGATTTTTTTCTAATAGCCTTTTGGATCCAGGAATTTTGTACTATTACTTTTTCAATATATGATATTTACAGAAGCTCTCAGACCCTTCTATGCTGCTGCATGCTGATCTAGGTCACAACCTCTAGTGTAAACAGTAGCTTATGCTAAATTAATATTAGTTCAAACTATCATCATTGATTCAGAACCTAGGATAGGCAGATTTAGTAATAAAACTGACACAGAAGAGGCAATCTCAGCAAAAACTCAGGTGACCTTGTGAATGTGTAAGTTTTCGTGTCATTCTCTGTCTGACAGAGCGATATAAATGCATGGCTATAGTTATGTAATTGTTATAATGGTCAGTTTTAGCTAAAGTGGGTTCTAGCTTTGCAGATACATTCCCTGATCAAATACACATGAAGCCTCTTGGAATTCAAGATTTCAAGAAAATCCTTAACACTTCAGATTTTTACTAGTAACATTGTTGATATCAGTCTGTTTTACAAGGATATAACACATTTGAAGGTATGCTATGTAGGTGAATCATATAACTTGGTTTTAAGATATAAAGTCAATGTAGTCTCATCTTTCAGGTGGTACCTGTAAACAGAATGTGGAGGAGTATCTCTTGTTTTTTTCCTTTTTTTTTTTTTTCTATTACACTTCTTAAAAACAACTAAATTAAAAAGTTCAAGGTCTGTCAAAATTACCACCTGTCCTACAACAGAAAAGTACAGATGTTTTAAAAGTTTGTAAGAGTGACTTGTAAAAAGCTAGAAAGAAGTTGCGATAAGTACTTGGGTTTCCTGATTGTTTTTACACATTTGTGTCAATGTTTCTGTGCATAACTTTATACATGTATACTTTTGCTTGTTTCTTACTGAATTGAGTGAAATAAAACAAACCTTTGATGTAGCAACATTCTGTTTTCTAGTTCTTACTGTCAGTCTTTGTAGCACAGAATTATGTTGGAAAAGAACTCTTTTTGAGGTGCATATTGTATATTATACAACTCATACATTTTTTTCCCAGCTTAAAGATCAGATATTTGCTTGAGATAAGTGGGTCAGCTAGTAAAAAGCAGTAAAATATTTTGCCTAATATAATATTTTGAGAATAATTGCTGGTGATATATTTACAGTAAGCTATGATATGAAGTATGTGGAAATCTCTGTCACACAAGCCTTTTAGAATTTACTGTTATCACGTACAAAAAGTACGTTTCACCTTTGAGATGTAATTTTGACTTACTTTTGATTTCTGATGAAATAATACAAGAAAATACTGAAATATGGTTGAGTAGAATGCATCTAATCACAAGTATGCCTCTTCAAATCACAAAAAGTCAGCTGCCTCAGGAGAATTTAGTTTACCAAGGAATAAAATGAGACCAAGAATTAACTTGATCCAGAGCTCTAGCCAGAATGTAAAACCGTGTGAAGTCTTTCAAACCTTTCAGCACCAGACTTTTGCGTAGTTTTCCATGTGTGGGAACAAAGAGAAAGACTGACTTCAATGAATAGGAGCACATTTGGCAGAGACCACAAGATGGTTGGGAGATGGAGCACTTGACCTGTGAGGATAGGCTGAGGAATTAGGGTCTGTTCAGCCAGGAGGAGAGATAACTGGTGCAGCAACTAGCAGCACCCTAATATTGAAAAGAATTGAAAAGTACTGTCAGTATTCTAATGATGACAGATGTACTTTTCTAATCAGTGCAGGGTTGGAGGATGAGAGACAACAAAAGCAGAGACAACAGAGGCTGACAGTTGTAAGAAGAACCTCTGCCACTGTAGAGACAGTCATGCAGTGGAACAGCTTGCCCAGTGGCTTTGCAATCTCCAGCCTTTACTCTTTTCAAGACCTTAAATGGATGAAGTACTGGCCTGAGTTTGCTCTGAGAAAAGGATTGGACAAAGGGCCTCATAAGGTCCTCTTTAGCCTGAATTATCCTATGAATGTGTCATATTCCTCTCCTGTGGAGCTCAGGTGGGCAGAAAATCCATTTCTGAAGACCATATAAGACACATGATGAGCCACTGGTTCAGTTAGATGAATCAAATGTTGCATATGTAAATTAACAATTCTGGAGGAAACTCTAGAAAAATTTAATTTCATAATACAGATATTTTAAAATAAGTCTTGGTACATAGAAATAATCTTGATATTCATTTGACACTTGAAAATCCTAAATCACACAGATGCATTATATTTAAGTTAGATTACTTTACATTTGACTCCAAATGTATTGGCTTTTGCATGTGTTAAAACATATCCAAATCCCAAGAGCTGAAAATCTCAAATGAAGTGTGAATGAAAGGAAAGGTTATTATATCTATTGGTACCTGACTAAGGAATGAAGAGATTACCTCAAATGAGATTGGCCCCTTTAATGAGAGAGGAGACAAATATCTTTAATATAATAACGCTTTTTTTCTTTTTTTTTGTTTTTAATTTTTTGTGTTACCCATGACTTTGTAAAACAAAATACCTGTGCATTGGTAAATTAATTTAAATTGAATATGTCCTATAAAACTGAAATGTGTGTGTGTATACTCCCCATATAATTTCCACTGAAAGTCTTATGATGCACAAAGTGTGCTATTCTTCCCTTTTGATGTAAACATTTATACACAAAACTTGCACTAATGTCAATGAGGAGATATACATGTAAATCTCTTCCCCTTCCCCAAAAACTGATGGCAGAACTGATGCAGAAGTGCTCTTTGGGTTTTTTCCTCATCTTTGTCGATCTTTTTCAGAGGTAACTTATAAAAAAATCTCTGGGACTGGAAAAAAATCAAAAGAAAATGAGAAATCCCCCTTTTCTAACTGACAACTAATCTGTTTTGCTTTTTTCCTGTGTTCACAATTATTTTTTTAATTTTCCCAAAGTGACAAAAAGCATAAAACAAAAAGCAAGACATTTCTCACCCTACCCAAAAATCCCACCTGAATCATAGCTTTAAATTTCTTTCAAATTTGTAGAGTTTGTAATGAAATATTTCCTTGCACACTCTTTCCTCTGAACCACTCAAGGTGAAGTTCATGCTTCACTAGATTTCTTTTTAAATTCCATTTGTTAAATATCTTTCTCCTAAAACTCATTGATTAAAATCAATTAAAGTCTATGCTCTGCAAGCATAGACATCCCCTTTTTTAATTTTTCCAGGATGCTTCAACCTGCTCTGGGCCTCAGTTTAACAGCTGACTTTATGATTTTTCCATATGAGACAACAGCAGAGGACAGATTTTTGCAGGATAGTTACTGGAAATGGATACCCTTCTTTCCTCTTGCCTCACAGACTTGAAGACTGCCTAGAAACCTTTACAAAAGGTTTGGAATAATGCAATGCCTATAAAAGAGAGGATAGTCATGAAATTCAGATATATAAATATCTAGTTGTGCAGGCAAACCAAACCCAGCTGGAATTTAAGTTTCAGTTGTCTCTGAGTCTAGTAATGCTACAGTCTCTGTTGACAATATTTCCAAAGGGAAGAAGTAGGTGAATATAGTCATGTTATATAGAAAGCCCTTGGTGTGAAGGAAGGTTTGGAATATTCTGTAAGCAAAATAGTACCTGAAAAAAAATCCTCCTTGTAAGTCTACCATGTAGACCTTTCTGCAGCAACCAGAGTCAAGTTTCATTATGTGTAAGGTTCACGGAACTCCAGCCCTGTTTGAAAGACTGGTTTTGCATGGCAGTGTAGATGTACCCATTTATTTCATAATAAGAGCACTTTTCTAGTCCATTTTGGAAATGAATTAAACTTAGCCATGAAAAAGTTTGGATAAGAGAAAAGCCAACAGGGAACACAGCACAAAGGAATTGAAAATTATATTTTAGCTAGTTCCTTGTTATTTCCCGGCACAGTTAACATCATAATGTGACAGAAGATTTCCCTAGAAATATCTTATTCTGCTACTGGCCAGATAGCTAGGTAGTTTCTGCAGTTGTGTGGAGTGTCTTCAGGCTGATCACAGGTGGTCTACTTCAAGCATTCTAGAGGCAAACATTTTCTGCAAACTAAATCTCATCTCCCAGTTGAATCCTTTGGTATTCTTTTGGGAACTTCAGATTTATACTGATATTTAATAATTTCTTATAAACTCCCATACATTAAAAGAAAAAAAAAAGGAAAAAAAAAGAGGCCTCTACAAGGTCATTGGGTTGATTAACTCTGCTTTGTTGGGAAAGATGAACTTCGTCTGATTTGTAAAGTACCACTATACAGAAGGCAATTGAGTAAGTGAATTCATCTGTCACTTGTGAATAGGAGTTTTGGTATCATTGCTTGAAGGCTGAACATGGGAATGCTCAATGCTGATTAAATGACCATAATTTTTCAAGGTTGTGTTGTGTCTGAGAGAGATGGAAAGCTGTGATCTGAAAATCCAAGGAATAGAATATACAATGCAGTGCCACGCTCAGGAGGATTTTTAACTCTCAGTCAGCCCATAGAAAGAATAAATAAAACAGAGTAGTCTAGGCAGATCTCTAAGTATTTGAAATATCTGATTTCTGGTTGTGTTTTGAGATAATGTCAGTTCATTTAAAAATGAAATTTGATTCGTTGTTCTAGCTGAAAATGGAATACTTTACACCAATTGCCCATTATACTCTTTGGCATCCTTAGAAACTAACTGCTTGCAGTGGGAATTTAGAGCTGGCATACATATTAGGTGATGCTTGTTATTGCTGCTGGCCTCCAAACCTTCCAGGAATTCTGAATTTCCATCTAAAAACTCCAGCCAGAAATTAATGTGACTGAAATCTAACAATACTGAATAGTCACACTATGAAGTCACACTTCAAGAGAAGCTATGCTACCAGTAAGGAACAGAGGCAGTGGACAATCAGAGAGACAAATGTTGGCTTTAAATCTTGCCCTTGAGGACTGAATGAGTCCTTTTACCTTGGGAAGATTATGTATATTTTTTACACAAATACCAAGAGATTCCTAATAGCTTTTTTATTTCACATAGCTCAAAGCTCTAAGTGTTTAGCAGTTTTCTGTCATTAATTCTAAACAGCTTCTAAATTTCTTACTCATAAAAAATGGTGATTCCTATCTTATTTGTCCTCATTTAACACTAGTACTCTGATTTAGACAATGAGAAAAGACAGATTTATCTTTTTGCATGTGTGTGGGAATTTGAACATGGTCAGTTTTAAATAATAGAAGCTCAGGAAAAGATAGTAGTTGGATCCAAAGTAGTGGGTATGGTGTTGATACTGAGTAGGTTAGAGCAATCACAAAATCTAAGCACCTGCAGCTCGTTTGTATTCACAAAGCTTTGGTGGGTAGTGGTTTAAGGGGACACCTCAGAGAATGGAAGAAAACCAAACTAATGCAATAGCTTATTGAAACATAGAACTTTCTAATTTTCCCTTTCTTTCAAGGATTGGAAGAGCCTGCAAAAGAAAATATTTTCCCTTTAGACAAAACTGCTTTGGAACAGTCTAGAGGTTACTGGTGTCTGAGCTATAGAAAATTCTACTAAGTTCTTTGAGGCTCAGTTTAAAAGATTCTTTTAAACTGTTGATTGAGAAGAGTCACATGTTATACATGGATATGGATCTATCTATGTATAGCGGCCATAGCAGTGAAGGCGGAGTTAGGGGGGTCTCAGGAGGGGTATCCGCCCCACCAATCCCCCTGGTACCAGCCCCAGAAGGAGTATATATCCCATTCTGCAACCCCAACTCCCGGGAGCCAGTAACCTCCTCCCTGGGTGGGGTAGAAAAAAAGCCCGCAAGGTGATGGAAGGTAATAAGCCCACCATGGCTCCAAGAGACCAGGCGGACCCCAGCTACCAGGCAGCGGGGCATGCTCCCACCCCCCAGTTCCCCAGGCTGGGCCTGCCAGCCACACCTCCGGATTGCTGTCCAGGTCCTGGGCTCTGAGGGAGGCAGGATAACCAGAGGTGCAGCCATTCCCTTCCCCAGGGGGAGCAGACACCGCCCCCCCCGTGGAGACGGGATTGTCCCCTCCAGCCGCAGCGGCAGGCACCGCCCATCCGGCNGCTTGGTCCAGGAATGAATCCAAGTCCTTCGTCCCATCTGGGGTGCCAAACTGCTGCTGTCAGGCCCTGGCTGGGCCAAGATAAGAAGCGAGACAGACTCACGATGCAGGGAGAGAACAGCTTTTACTGGTGGTGTCCGACGATCCAAAGAGGAAATTCATAACAATCTCTCCAATTTTATAACCTCTAGTGTCCACCCCTTTCATCTATCCAACTAAACCCCATCTTACTACTATGCCCCTAAAACACCCAACAGAATGGTCCCTTATTACCTATTCCCTCCCCCGTTCAGCTTCTGCCAGGCCTAGAAACCCAGCTCTTATGTTTGGACTTCACTGCCTCGTTATCTATACAGAAGAATGCAAACATGTGAAGGACAGGCCGTTTTCTACCCTTAATATTCTAAGTTACTCAGCCACCCAGCTATAGTGAATTCTCAAATCTTAAGCATACCCCTTACAGCATCATCTACATAAAACTGGTGGTTGTTCTCAAACCAGTGTCTTGCTTTTATCTTGGATGAAATATCCATTGGTGTTGTTAGCTTGAGGAAATGAGACTTAATTTTCAGAAAAATACAGGAATGCTGGCTTGAAGGAAAACTTATTTCTCTGCAATGCTCTTTCTCCTTTAAGACTCTGTTAGTTTAGAAATATGAACAATAATGGGAAAGGAAAGAAGGTAACCTGGTTTTGTCACTTAGAGTTGTATATATGCAAATATCTGTTCTCCAGAAAATTCTTTTAAGTTCTCATATCCTTATAGAGGTCTCTCATCCAGAAACTCTACCCAGGCTTTAGCAAATGCTGTTATCAATGTCTTTCTGTATTCTTTCTGCTTGTTATTATATTGTATGATCTTTGTAAACTTTCTGCACTGCCATTTTGGGCCATCTAATTTTTACCCACTGAAACACCACAAAAAAGACTATAGATATTTAATTTGGACTTTGGGATTCAACACCACAAATAAATCTCTGTGGTTTTGAAGTTCTTTGGCCTCAGAAAAAGAAAATTAAAAAAACCAAGCCAAACAAAACTCCCCACCAAAACCCTCCAAAACAACAAAAAACCCCAAACAAAAACCAATACAAACCAACCAACCAAACAAAACCAATAAAAAAAAAGTGAACAAAACCAAAGCAAATTAAAAACAACCACCACACCAAAAAAAAATCCCAAACTTGCTCCAAAGTTTTGACAGTCATGGGAAGACAAGTCTCTGACAAAGAAGCAAAACTAAAAGCATAAACTGCCCTCAGGAACTGGGAGCACTAAGAAATTAATATCCTGGCCTTACTGAAATGGGAGAAATTTCAGGACTGGAAATCATAAACACACCATGTTCCTCTCTGCTATGTTGGAAAGATTTATTCTGGGTCTTATCTGAGGGAGGTGTGCAATTATAGTACATCAATCAAATGGGAAACGCATCATACCAGCAAACAAATAATGTTATATAGCAATACTCCACATTTCTCTTTTTTTTAATTCTCAGGTTTTAAAAGTGCTCAACAACATTCTTTAATTAAACCTCAGAAAACCCTCCTAAATTAATAAATAAACTGAACGCAATTTTAGAAAGGGGTATCTAGGATCAAAATTTTTCTATGATTTACCAAGGTCATACAAAGCAGGAAAAGAACCAAAGTCACAAAATCCTAAAGCTTTTCTTTTACCACTGATGCCTGCTTCCTGGTTTATTTTTTTATCTGTTTCATAAAATATATTGGAAATGGTTTCAGGAACTGCTGGAACTGACATTACACACACTACAGAAATGTAGTCAAAATGTAATTTAGTAAAGGAAGTCAGCTGGAATGAGTCAGACCACAATTCTAACTCAACTTAATTATCTAGGTTGTTTTCCTCTGTTAGCAAAGAGCAATGATAGGTTTCACAGAAGTCAGATGGAAAGAGCAAAAATAGGCCTTGGAAGCTGGAGTCAGAGAACTCAGAGTGGTTGCCACTAGATGGCAATGAGATTAAATGCTGCCTGTTTCCGTGGGTCTGGCTCAACAGCCCAGCTGTGGGTGGGGGAATTGTCATACTGCAGTGGTACAAACAGCCTTGCACCTACACTGAAGTGGGATAGTCTATTGTCTAAAGGCAGAATGGAAAGTGATTCACTAAAGTTTGTAATCAAAGCATCTGAAACTACAGCATAACATAATATGTTGATCTAACATAATTAGGTGTTTGATTTGTGTAGCCTAGATATGCGCATAGCTTGTACAACCAAAACTCGAAGTGAGATCAGTTGCACTAATGTTTATTTTTATGTAACTGTCTGAGCGCTTATGCCCAAACTATTTCAGGTTTCCTGTGTAATACTTGTCACATTATTTGCATGTGGGCATGTGCTTTTCTATAAAATTCTGAGCGTTATTTAACAGTAATCAAACTTTTCCTTTTGAAAGGAACCTGTTTCCAAGCCAAAACTGTTGTGATCTGAAGCTTGTGAACAGGTATTCTAAAAGGAATGAAATCAAAAGCTGAACAATTAAAAAAAAACCAAAACCACATACACAGGGAAAAAAGAAAAAAAAAAAGAAAAAAGAAAAAAGAAAAAAGAAAAAAGAAAAAAGAAAGAGGACAAAACACAAGAACATTCTGATTTATTCAGTTTTTAAATTAAAGATCAGATTTTGAGAACTTAACAAATAATTTTGTTATCTTAAGGCAAAAGTAGAAAATATAGCAGGACTCTCAAGCTCCCAAACTCAGAATCTGGTAATTCTTTCAAACTTTTTATGTTTATATTTCTAAAGACTGTTGCTTTTTTACAAAATGCACCTGTGCTACTAAATTTGTATGAAAAATAGAGCTTTTCCCATTCTTTACCCCTTACAAGTGGAAGAATCATTCTGAATCATAGTAGAAATAATTTTTGTGGTCCAGCTCAAAATTTCTACCCTTCTCCCATCCTCAGTGAATTTGAAGCTTGAAGATCTTCCATAAGATTAATTCACAGACTAATAAAATGCATTTCTGAGCCAAATGTAAAATATACGTAGTGAGAATCCTTTGACAACTGGCACCTACCTAAAATTAATAGAGAGTTCTGGCTCTAAATTAAATGCAAACGTTAACTTTTAGATTCAAAGTACAAGACATTTTCTGGCCAGGAAAGTGGTGGGCTGAACATATTTATAGTATTTCTTCTTGCCGGATTGGCCTCTTCCTTGACACAGTTGCCTCTTTTTTTTTTTTTTTTCCTAGCTCTTAGGCTTGTTTCTCAAAACATAATTTTTTCCAACTTTCCTTGTCACCTTTATACTTTTGGAGGAAGTGGGTCCTGCAGAGTAATGTAGTGCCTGCTGAAGGGTTTCCACAGGAAGATTTTGATCTCTAACAAGGACAGTAAGTTTTAAGGACTTTCCTTAACACAAAGGAAAAATCATAACTATGATATAATTTTCAGTCAATTTGTCTATTTCTCTTGAGCTTGTGGCACCTCAGTGATTGACCATTCATAAAAACAAGGAGTGGTCAGAGGAAAATAGATAGCTGAACTGCCATCATCTGTGACAGCACAATAGCAATGGTGCACCTGCTGATGCCTGTGGGAGGCAAGGGCTAAACCCTATTATCACAATGGTAAATCTACATCTGCAAAAATGGCATTTCCACATTTATGAGCAATTTGAAGGTGCAATTTATATGTCTGCTTTAGACAATGAAAAAGCATCTTCCTTACCAATACTGAGAAATTATAAATCAAAGAATCCACAGTAAGTATTGAATAGCATAAGCATTTGCTCTGAATCCCTCTTTTGGCTAAAAGTTAAATGATGAGGTTTCTTATTGCTTCTTTCTGTTCCTATGTCTATTTGTTTCTCTTCCGTCCTTTCTTNAAATAAACATTAAAAAAAAAAAAAGAAGGTCAACAGAATTGTTAAATGAATAAAGAAGGCTTACTTGAATTGTTAAAGAGAACTATCTGGACTTATGTGGGTGTTTCACCAAGGGGTCAAGAATAAGATGAAAAGGGCAAAGACAAATTAGAATTGTAGAATACTAGTGCAATAAACCCAAATAAATCAGTTTTAAATGACCAGATTTGTGATCCTCCAGAGAGCATTGTAGCAAGAAATCCCAGTCTCATCTCTTCCTGCCCACACACATTCTTTCTAATAAGTTCAAGAAGACATAGGCAGCTCCATGGGCTATTTGAGATTTATTTAGCTACCCAAAAGAACAGGCACATTTTTCATTCATTTTAACCCTTCCTCTGCCCTCTTCCCTACCACCCCTCAAAAAAAATTCCAGACCATATAGTAATGGCAGCATCTGCCATGCAGTGATGCAGCATGAGATCTGAAAACCTTTGCTTTCCAGGTGTGTAGCTCCAGAGCACAAGGAGAGTTCTGGGACTCCAGATGCTGGGAATCGTCATTGCTATCATCATTAAAACAATGTAAGATCTACCATATGCTCCAAATCTTAGAGATTTTCACAGACATGAAGTGATCACCTGTATTTAACACTGAAAACAAACAAGGTGCTTTTCACCTCTAAGTTAATTTTCACAAATGTTAATATTCTTATATAAAAGAGTAAACAGAACTAGATAGTATAACAGACAAAATCTTTGGGAATAATCAAGCTATCTGAAGTTATTCACTTCTGTGAAGTGCAACTGGGTTATCCAATGTATTTTGATAAGCTTCTTTGACACAATATATTTTTAAAAATCTCCTTTGACTAGAAATTATTCATCACTGTATTGACTGATGGTAGATATAGATGCTAATATGTATTCCATCAACTAGTTGATCAAAGTCTGAGTAAGGTATAATTGACTAAAGCCAAATTCCTTATAATAAAAAAAAAACCCAACAAAAAAAACCCCCAAAACCCAAATAGCTCTGATCCTAATTTAAATTAAAGATGAGAAATTGAGAACACTTTCAAACTGAGAAATGAAACTTTCTAAATTAATATCTTTCTGTGCATTTTGCAAAATTACTCTTTCTTTATGTCTGATCTTTTTTCAATGTTTTCTCTTCCTCAAAAAATACTTTGTTATGAGAAAATAAAAAAGAAATCTCCGTTGCTAAAGGCAAGGACTGACTGGTGCTGTCTATTAAAAGTGAGAGATTTTTTTCTAATTCTAACTAGTACAAATCCTTACCCAGATTACTTGTATGGCTTTGGAAATGTTTATTACTTCCAATTCATTCTTCCTCCTCCCCCTCCTGGTATCAGTTTGTGTTGGAACTGCAAGCACTGAAGAAATCTGCTCTTGTTGTATGATGACATTGCTTTATATGTGGTCGTCTTAGTATCTTGTGTCGTGATTGATTTCAAATTAAAGACAAAATCTTTTGGCAGAACCTTACCCCATCCACTAAAAATTTGGATAACCCAGAGACAGACATACTTTTGGCAGAAGTATGATCTGGTAAATTTTATTATTGTCATTTTCTATGAGATTTATGTATCTCTTAATATAACTTTTTAGTTTATGGAAATGACAGCTAAACAAATAAGAACAAAAAATAGCCAGCATAATTAGATCAAGAAATATCCAAGGGCAAAATGTATGGAAAAGACTTCAAGTTCAAATTCATGTTTGCAAAGCAAGTATGACATGGAAGAGATGAATTCAATGTCAAGACTTAAAGATGATTTATTCATCAGGCCAAGAGGGAGATAGAAAAATGTAGCAGCTGCATGCTATACTTTGANCACAGTGTGGCAATTTAAATTAAAAGAGTATGGTCTCCTGGCTAGCCTCTGAGACCAACTGTCTGGATTTTTTTTTGCTAATATTTAAAATGTTTTCTCTGGCTTGTAGTGTTACTCTGGATAAGTCACTTTCTGACTCTGCTTTATCTGTACAATGAAGATAATAATATTTCCTGCATGCATAGGGAATAATGCTTAGACCATTTGTTAGGAAAGTTCATTGAGATCCTCAATAAAATGTAAAATATTCCTCTTCAAAATGAGAGTGTAATTTCTTCCATCATTATTGATGTCTCTGGAGAAATTTTAAATCAATAGCTGAAAGGGAAAGGGTATGAGAAAAAGTTCTTGGAAAATAAACATTAAAAAAAAAAAAAGAAGGACAACAGAATTGTTAAATGAATAAAGAAGGCTTACTTGAATTGTTAAAGAGAACTATCTGGACTTATGTGGGTGTTTCACCAAGGGGTCAAGAATAAGATGAAAAGGGCAAAGACAAATTAGAATTGTAGAATACTAGTGCAATAAACCCAAATAAATCAGTTTTAAATGACCAGATTTGTGATCCTCCAGAGAGCATTGTAGCAAGAAATCCCAGTCTCATCTCTTCCTGCCCACACACATTCTTTCTAATAAGTTCAAGAAGACATAGGCAGCTCCATGGGCTATTTGAGATTTATTTAGCTACCCAAAAGAACAGGCACATTTTTCATTCATTTTAACCCTTCCTCTGCCCTCTTCCCTACCACCCCTCAAAAAAAATTCCAGACCATATAGTAATGGCAGCATCTGCC
>VYZS01009879.1:9727-38196 GCA_013400695.1 Neodrepanis coruscans | reverse complement strand
CCAGTCTCACTAATACTATTTTTTAATATAATTTTATTCTCCAGTTCATTATCACAATATTTGGTCATCTTTTATGCTAAACAATAAAAACAAAAAAGTTCCTAAAGGAATTTAAAGAGTCCTTGGCATTTTCTTTTCTTTGACATTTTTCTTTTTCAGTGTAGGTCCTTCCTTAGGCTGTGTGATTTTTAACTTTTGAGATTCTATTAATTTAGTTTACTGATTTTTTCTTCCAATTCCTGCAATTCAGGTTGGGGATGGCAGGGATTAATGTTCGTTAGTGTAAAGAAGTGTGGTTCTTGGAGGGAGCAAGGAATCTCTTCTGCTTAAAGTTTTGCTATGTTTCCTAAAAAAAGATTTTAATATCTTCTATTTTTTTTTTTACCATAAATGGATTCTCTCAGTGAGGAATGCTTTGTCTCCATACTCTCATAAGCTTTGTCCTGTGCTTTTCAGCTTGGTTCACCTATAAAACAACTTTCTCCATGGCAGATATTTTGCCCTTTAAATGCTTGCATACATTTAACACCTCTCTTCATAGAATCACAGAATTATCAAGGTTGGAAAAGAACCATTGAGATCATCAAGTCCAACCTATTACCTAACACCATCCCATCATCTAAATCATGGCACTAAGTACCTCATCCAATCTCAGAAGTGTCACATCACTAGTATTGATTTTTTTCAGCTTAATAATTTCACGTGACTTTCTCAACCTTCAAAGTTCTTTCATTTATCTGTTTTAACTCTGTAAACTCACTGATATGCATCCTTCTTTTATTAGTAGTTAGTATCCTGCTGAGTAAATCTGAAGGCATTTAGAACTGCGAAACTCAAACCTGATAAAGGCAGAACACAATTTGTTTAAAGTATTTACATGAAGGAAAATTGCGCAATGGAAGTGGATTATAAGCCTGTTAGTTTATACAATATTGCAATCCTAAGAATAGCAAAAGAGAAAAAAATATATTCTTTAATTGAGAGGCTGCTAACTAGAAGAATAAGCAAAGCAAATTCAGAAGGGATTTAGTAGAATATGTAAATTGATAGACAGTTTATAGGGAATCTAAAATTATTTGATTTCTCTTCATGTTTTTGCTTATGTTGCATCACTGAGTTAGTCCATTGTAAGTCATGTTTTATTCATATTATTATAAATTATGTGAGAATCTGGCTGAAATAAATTTACGTATCACATAACCGGGAGATCAAAGAAAACATAAACTGAATTACCTAGAGTAAGGTCCATGTTAAAATATGGAGCCTTAGACTTCATGTTAAAGAGCTTGTTTTCTAGACTTCTTCTGAAATGTAACTGCTTAACCATTTTCCCTGACAGACTGCCTGTGACAGAAGTGCTCAAGTGCTCAGGGACTCTTGCAGCCATCACTAGCCTTTGCTTCAGTTGTCTACATCTGGGTCATTAATTTCCACATCATCAGCGCTGAAAATGAAAGTACAATTGACAATAGATGAAAACATTTAGTGAACTAAAAGGAATCTCATAAAATTGTTTCTGTCTCTATCTGGGCTCTTAGCAGTAGCGTATGGCAATATTGATCTGTTGGCTGTGTGAAACACACCACTATGCAGAACTGGGCAGTGCAGAACCATCTTTCTTGGTATTTGTGAGTTGTCGTTGGCAATGAGGACTGTAAAGTACCCTGCAGATGTACTGAACATAATTTGGAGCAACATAAATATAACAATGGGAAAATAATCCATCTGTTAACAAAATCCAGTTTTTATTGTGGAGCAATTCACATGAAAATTCCTGGGTAAAGTGTGATCTTCTTTAGCTATATTACAATACATTATTGTGGATAATGGTTTTGAAAGCTTTTGTGGGGCAATTCAGTTGTCTAAAAATGGCTTTTAGTTTGAGAGGTCCTTAGACACAGTGTGTGGTATCCAGATGCTCCAGAACAGTATAGGCATCATGTTTGTCCTGTGTCACATCTGCCAGACACATGTACGTGACTGAAATGCCCCAGGGCATCCCAGATGGGTGTTTTAGTCTGCTGAATAAATCTTTTCGTGCTTGTTTCAGGTGAGCTTAAACTGAAGCTGGATTAAAGAGGAACTAACTTTAGGTGAATTTAAAGCAAAATGTTGCAGAGTGCTGAGTATTTTCTATCCATCTGTTCTATATTTCTCTCAGTCCCATGCATATCCCGATTGCACCAAATAGCCCTAGACATCTGTAAATATAGGCAGTTTAACCACATGCAATTGATGCAACTAGATTTTATCCTTAGCAGGTATTTAATTCCTGTTTAGGCTCTTATATCTTGTGTATGAAACCATACCTGCTCCTGAAGGCTAATAATTCTCTTTTCACTAATACACTCAACTTTGAGACACTTAAGGCATAAATTAACTACAGTGTGAGAGCAGAATGGTGAACACAGAAGTTAAACTAATGAAAATTCGAGGCAATCAACTGTCATTAGTGGGGTTCCAGAGGGATCCGTCTTAAGGCCCTTGTGCTCTTAAATATCTTCATAAATGACTTGGACATAAGACTGAAAGGGGCATTAAACAAGTTTGCAGATGACACAAAACTTGGAGGAGCTGTTTACTCCCTTAAAGGCAGGAAGGCCCTGCAGAGAGACCTAAATAAATTAGAGGACTGAATAATCACCAACCATATGAAATTCAACAAGGGAAAACACTGGATTCTGCACATGGGATCACGGCAACCCTGAATGTATGTACAGAGTGGGAAGTGAGGTGCTAGAAAACAGTGCTCTGGAAAGGGACCTGGGGGTCTTGGTCAACGGCAAGTTGAATATGAGTCAGCAGTGCCCTGGCAGCCAGGAGGGACAACCATGTCCTGGGGAGCATCAGGCAAAGCATCGCCAGCCAGTTGAGGGAGGGGATTGTCCCACTCTGCTCTGCACTGGTGCAACCTCACCTGGAATATTGTGTGCAGTTTTGGGCAACACAATATAGGAGAGATAAAAGCTATTAGAGAGTGTCCAAAGGAGGGCAACAAAGATAGTGAAGAGCCTTGAGAGGAAGCCATATGAGGAAGAGCTGAGGTCACTTGGTCTGTTTAGCCTGGAGAAGAGGAGACTGAGGGGAGGCCTCATTGCAGTCTGCAACTTCCTCATGAGGGAAAGAGGAGGGGCAGGCACTGATCTCTTCTCTGTGGTGACCAGTGACCAGGACATGAGGGAATGGTCTGAAGTTACATCAGGGAGGGTTTTTCTGGATATTAGAAAGAGGTTCTTCACCCAGAGCATGGTTGGACACTGGAATAGGTTTCCTAGGGAAGTGGTCACAGCACCAAGCCTGACAGAGTGCAAGAAGCGCTAGGATAATACTCACAGGCACATGGTGTGACTCTTTGGGGTGGCTGGACTGAGTTGAACTTAATGATCCTTGTGGGTCCCTTCCAACTCAGTACATTCTGTGATTCTATGAACTTGTTTTCTTTATGTTTTAAATAAGAGAGGATCAATTTAGCCATGGCAGTGTCTTATTTTAATGTGCTTTCTAGCACAGAAAAAAAAAACCCCTACTGTCATAGAACTTTCCCCCAGGTTACATCTCTATTACAGTCTGTTATTCCTAGCAATTTTGAATTTTCCCAAGTAAAATGATGATTCATCATTTTGAAGTGATGTTATCACTTAAATTAGAACCTGCATTTTTTGTTTTCCAAGGGAATCAAAAACAAACAAACAAACAAAAAAATGCTAGTTCTCTATATCAAGAAAAATACTCCTTCATAGATGACAGAAAAAAAGAGGCTTGAATGTTTAGCATATTAGTATCTGATTGTAGTTATATTTCAAAATATAAATGCGCAATATAGAAATGTGATATTTGTCACATTGCAATTAAAAAAACCATATTTCAAAGCAGCACAGTTCAACTCACCTTAAAGAATCCTTTACTCAGCTCCAGGAAGAGCTCCAGTTCAATGCACATCAGAATGGTGGGAATTTCACAGAACTTAATTCTAAGCCTTTCAAAGACAAATTGAGCAAGAGCTTTAGGATGAGTCAATAAAAATAATTTTATAATATTATGGTGACATTAGGAACTAATTTCATTCTATGTTGTTCTTACATAAACTTGACTGTTACTGCAGACTAACAAGTGACTGGTGCTTGGTAATTGGGCACCATTGGGTACTGCTTCCATCAAGGTCCCTGGGCTACCTATTTTTTATAAAGAAATATCTTTATCCCTCAGGTTTTTTTCACCTTTTTGCTCCTAATTCATTTTCCATAAATAAGACAGCCAGCCTTTTTCAGCAGAGCAGTCTCTTATCTTGGAAGTTATCCGACTGAAACCCTGTAGAAGGTCCTGGGAAGAAAGGTGCCATTTGTTTCACTAAAATTGTTTAGTGGATGAAGGGTACTTGTGAAGCAAGCTGCATCTCCACAACTATCATTGAGACAGCAGCATATGCAGCAATTTGACTGTGACATTAAAACCAGGGCACTCTGGCAGGTGACATTGCTAGACTGATATTGCCCAGCTTCTGACAGTTTTCCAGCTTCTGCAGCTGTTGCGAACATATGGGCCTTAATGTTTCTGTGGTTAGTTAGTCTTCCCCTTCCTTTTTCTTATGTATACACACAAAGACTACAGCCTTCCTCTACTGAGCACACTAAAGATTAAAATAACAGTTTTCAGACCAAGATAGTAATGGATTCAGTTCACCTTAATTATTGAATACCTGTCTTGCCTTTGAACAAATCTGAAATTATTGCCAGGTCTGTGATCTTTTTTGATACTTATAAAGACTTTATTTGTGAATGCATTCAGCTACATCTGTAGGAGAGTCTGAAGAACCTGGGCTAAAGCACAACTTACTTCTTCCCAATTATACTGAAGATTTTACAGGCATTTTATTTGACTACAGTTCAATCTGTCTTTTTAATTACACTGCAACAGATCATTAAATTATTCAAATATATAGTATAGGAAAACTTCAACTAAAATCCTGTTGAAAGGGAAAGTGCCTTATATGAAAATGGTCTCTTTTTTTTTTTTTTTCTGCATTCTGAGAAGTACACAGCCATTAATATCCTTGCCTCAGTGTGACAGAATTGTTCACATTAATACCTAGCTATTTAGGTCTTGATATGAATATTTCTTTAAAATGTTGATGAAATTTTTAAATAGGCAGATGAAGAACAACTACATTACCCTGCAGCATTATTTAATAACTCGGCAAATTCAAATCTTGAGGATTTTAGTAGTTAAACTCCAAAGTGAAGCTCATGCATAAATCAGCAATTTTCTCATGCCCCAATTCAAGGGCATAGAAAGAAAATTCAACAGTCTTATCTTTTGGCAAATTGTGCTTTGGATGGAAGAATGGGTGGAACAGAAATTGAATATTAATCCTTCAACAACCAATCTATTTCGAAAACCACCCAAGAGGAATTTATATGCCTCTGTGTTTACAACTTGAGGAAATACTGGAGCAACAAGATCACATGAGGAATCACTGCTAGGAAAATCCCTGTCTCAACAAAAAAATGGAAGTTTTGCTTACAATTGATCTCAGAAAGTGAAAAAAAAAATCCATTTTGAACTATTGGTACTAAGAAAAGGGAATAAGATATGAACCTGTTGATCATTTGACAAATCAAATATACAACCACTAAATCTCACACAAATGAGATGCTTTTAGAAATTATCTTTCAAAGTAAGCTCTTACAGCTGAGATAATTCCTATTTCCTACATTTATCCATCATTTGCTTCACCCTGAGCCATGATTCAAAGTCCATGTTATTTCAGTACTCAATCTTATTTTGAGAACTATGTTAATCCAAGAAAATTCTTAATACTGAGCAAGGCACACTGCTCATTATGAAAGCAAACAGAGGACAAGTTAAAAAGACAAACAAACAAACAAAAATCCAAACTGAAAAGAAAAACTGAAAATCTATGTCAGTGTGATGATCACTGTTAAACAAATGCCTCAGAGTGATTGTTTCAAGAAGAAATCAGATTACCTTTACAGAAGTATAATCCACACTGAAGCATCATATGTTTTGTATGATCAATATTTCATATAGATCTGAGTGCTCTTTCTTTCATGAAAAACCCTCACACTACTCTTAAGTACAATGCTATGTTGACAGGTCTTTCCAGCTACTGGAAATTCTAAATTACATTTTCTAAAGATTTAATAATTTACTAGAAATGTCCACGGCAAAGCATTCTTTGAATAAGTATGTGCAAATCCATCATGCAGTGTATGGCTTTCGAGAAGAGGCTTTCATCTTTATGTGGTACATTTCTTTTTCAGATTGCTTGATTATTTGGTTTTGTGTAGGAAAGGTGAAAAAATACTATAATTAAAAACAGAAGATAGAAAAATGCTCTTCAATGAAGGAAAATATTTCCAGCACCAGGGAACTGAAACCTAAATTTCATTGCTTTTGTTCTCAGTTTTTCAATTTTCTTTGATTTGATATTTATAAATTACCCATGTATTTTGCAATATATCTTTATTCACTTCATAAAGATTAATCTTCTTTGAAGGTCCTTTTGTCCTTCAAAGAGGACACAAGAAGTGGACATCTTCGATTTTTTCTGTGACTACGTTTCTGCTCTCCTCACTATGTTGGGGAATAGACCCCAAATGCTGAAATACAAGATCAGAAGATTTAGAGCTGGAAATATCTTTCATCTCTGGTTTTGCCATTTCAGAATTGTTGTCTTCCAAAACCTGAGAACAAAAGCAATGAATTTTAGGTTTCAGTTCCCTGATGCTGGAAAATATTTTCCTTCATTGAAGAGCATTTTTCTATCTTCTGTTTTTAATTATAGTATTTTTTCACCTTTCCTACACAAAACCAAATAATCAAGCAAACAAGAAAATCCTAAATTTTGCCATTATCCTTTATTTTAATTTGTATTACTGGCTTGGAGTTTAGATTGCACTGTTCTACATTATGCTGTATTCTACATTTTCTTAAAGACAGTCATAGATGATAAGTCTTATTATCTGTGATTTTTGCTGAAAATCAAATATTAGAAAGAAATAAATGTGGGTTTGTACATGTCTTATTTTTAGGGGTGAATGAGGGGAGTACATATGTTCTGGAAGGTCCCTTGTGGGTTTAAGATTAAATCAGTCAAGCAATAGCAAAAATAGCAATCACAAACTAGTTTACAAATAACTCTTGTTGAAAATAAGGAATAAGAGGAGCATTTCTGAGGCATTCCAAAAGTAAATTAATATACAATTTAAATAGATAATTTTTAGCCATTAATAAATTTGTAATTATTAAACCGTGCCTGTAAATATAATGTAAGTATGGAAAATATCTAAATTAATTAGATGTTCTATTTACTATGGCTACTGCAGTCAATGTTGTATAACTGCTCTAACAACGTAAGACTGATTGAAGTCTTAAATTTTGATCGAATTCTTGACTTTTTGCTCTTTTGTTTACACGAATATTTATTCATATATACAATATAAGTAGAGGGATACCTGTGATTTGATTAGTAATAAGTAATTAGTTATAGTAACTAGTAATAGTAATAAGAAAGCATTTAAATTTCTTCTGCTTACATCCACCAGTGACTACACATGGTACGTATGGTTATTTACTTTACACAGCTTGTTTTGGTTTTTTCCTCCCAAACACATACTTTTCTAGAAGCACCTTTTCTAGAAGTGACATCAGGTGGCAACTTGTCCTCAGGTATCATTAGTAATTGATACTTTTTCCATTATTGTAAAGGAATTTCAATGCTTCTAGAGATAATTAGATCTCAAGTTGATTGATTTTGCAGATGATCTAAGCTGATGGAGAGCAAAGCAAATACTCCTTCAACTTATCTTGTCTTTTACTGGAAAACCTAACTCCAAATATTATGGATCAGTTTGTCGAAGTCTGAAAATGTTATAGCAACCATGATATAAAAGACCTTGAAATGTATTTCAAGAATCTCTGCTTCCAGGTGGAAACACTTCAGAACTCACTAGTTTCAAAGTCTCAGATACTCATTCTTGAACTAAGAGACGAATGTAATGATGAACCAAGGCTCCTGATGTCTAAGTGAACATTTTTTAGCATTTACAGTCAATTCCTGCATTCCTGAGCTCTAAAAAAACAAAAAAAAAAAAACAAAAAAAACAAAAAAACCCCTATTTTTTTAATACATCCTATAAAATCTCTGTGTGGATATGGATATGGATATGGATATGGATATGGATATGCTGCTGAAAGTATCAGGAATCAATGAAAGAGAAAAGATGTGGAGTGCCCTTCTGATAGGAAGCGGGATCACATGGAGGGGATTCACTGAAGCAGCTATAGTGGCAGGTTCCCCTTGCCCCTCCTAAACCGGCCTCCCTCCCGCTCATCCCGGAGCTAGGCTCCTTCCAGGAGTGCGCGGGGACCGAGGGTCTCCCCTGTGTCCCACCGCCCCCTAGCGGGACCTGCCTAAACCTCCTGCCTGGCCCCGCGTCACCGACCGCACCTCTGCCTTCCAGCCGAGCTTTTATTGTTAAACATTAGTCTCGAAAGAAATATTTTTTTGTGTAATCTTTTAATTATTAGGATAATAATATATCTACCAATAAAACTTGTTAAGATGAAAAAAAAATCTGTTTTTTATAATATTGTTATTTTATGTATTATTTTTCTAAGTATAGAACTTCTCTTGTATTTGGACAATATTGAAATTCATATGTGGTGTCCTTCAGTGCCTTCCATATTAATTTGCTGTGTTTGCAGATTATACTTCTTTCTAGCCACCAAAACTTCAAACCCTGGTTAGGATAAGGATGTCAAAACAACCCATTGGGCTTTTTGCCCAGCAGCAGTTATTCTTCTGGGCACGATGTGAAAATTGTGTCTAATACCTATCTGCAACCTTTGTCTGCAGGGCTGCTTAGAAATATGAGCTTGTCATAAAACCAGTAATTAACAGGGGCAGAAAGAAAGATTACATTTCAGCGTAAACTTAAGAATTAAGAAAAAGATTTTGTGTTAAAGACACACAATGTTTCTGGTGCTGAATTATGTTTTAGATCTTTCTGTACTTCTGTAATAGCCTGGAAGCTCCAAGTCAAAAAGTGCAGTGTCTGGGGGCACCTCATTTTCTGAGAAATCATTAATTACTTCCTTCTGTGACTGCTGAGGGGCATGCTGATCTTGAGAGCATGAAGCTGCTTGGTGTCTCCATCTGTGGAGTTTGTGTAATGAAAGCACGTTTCTAGAACAGGAATTCAAATTCAAAACAGGTTTTGTGGTGATCATCAGTGTGGCCACATTCATTAGTCCTGCAGTGTAGGGATGCCTTTTATAGATTGGATCCACAAAGTTCACTGCTATGCTGCTTTCCTGAATATATTTAGTATCTTCAAGAAAAAAAGGCAATGATGTGATAATTTTTGTTCATTCCTTCATTGCTTTTGTTTTCATCCCTAAGTTGAAAACACAGGCAACCAGTCATAGTTTTATGGGAATAAACCTTCCTTTATTTATAGAATAGAAGAAACAATAGGCTTCTTCTGCACTGAAGAGTTTTCAAGGGAGCCAAAAGATGTTTCACACATTTTAAGTTGCATATTATTGCCTTAATGTGTTTCCCTAGATTTCATGAACATTCAGAATAATTACCTGCAATATATACTCAATTCCCAGTTGCCTCTCTTATAATATATCTACACATATCCACCATTGGAGGAAAACGCTTATTTTAAAGCTCATGGTGAGTTGCTACAGCAGAGACCAGTAGTAGAAGTGAGCTGTTTGATGATAGTATATAACACCAGGGGTCTCAACACATGCACTAGCACTTCTCAGAAGTAGTCTGTGAGTCAAGCAGATTGCATATCAAGGACTTCTACAATTTCACACCGAGACTTCTACATTTCCATTTCAAAGGCTGGTAGAGACCCTATTTGTTCTTGATGTAGAATTCCTTCTTGAAATCAAATGGTATTGAGGGCAGGGAACAAAGTTGAATAAGTAATGAACTACTATTTATGTGCCATGGAAAAGTAAAGAAATTGTGCAGGTGCATCAGTATCACTTGACTCCATGTGAATTCATAAAAGGATCTGTTTTATCTAGCCATTCATGAAGTAATCCAAAGAGATTTTTCTTTTTTAGCATTTTACTTGCAGTTTATAGTGCATTTCCCTCTCCTGTACCTAAGATTAGCCCTCATTTTCTGGCTCACTTGGCTAATCAGCATGATCTTCCTTTATCAGGAAACATATTCAGTAGTTTCTTCTACAGTTATCAGTTTAATTGGCTAACCATAGCTCCTTTCCAGTTTTAGAGAAAGAATTTACTCAGAGAAGTATAGATGGTGAACAAAGTTGTTCATCCAAAATGTAGTAGTCACTAACAATTTCCATAAACTAGTGTGCAGTGGGTGACAAAAAGAGTTCTCAAGCTCATATAGATTGTATCCTGTTGTGCTGTGACCATCTGAAATTGTCAGAAATAAATATACCTTCTTTAGCACTATGTTATGAATACTTATCCTGTCTTTACAGCTATTTTTGAAAAATATGTTGAGAAAGGTTTTTCTTAAATATTTCTTAGGTTAATGAACTTTTCAGTTCTTTTTCATATAGTCACAGAATAGCTTGGGTTGGAAGGGGCCGTAAAGATCATCTAGTTCCAACCCCATAGAATCATATGGATTGGAAGAGACCTTTAAGATCACCGAGTCCAACCATAAAGCCAGCATGGCCACTAAACCATGGCCTTGTGTACCACATTTTTGCAAAATGCAACTTTCTCAATGGGAATAAAGGATGTGTTTGTTTTCCTTCAGTTGTCCTCTGTCTTGGCTTGGAAAGCTAAATATGTTTTGAACTTTACAACCTCAGGAGGGCTTGCAAGCAAGTTTACCACTTTGGGGACAAGTGTTCTGATCACTAAATAATTAGCAAAAATCTCATCAGCACAAGAAGCAGAATCACAAGCAGACTCATCCAAAAGAGCAAGATGGTATGGAGAGCCCCATGTGGCAGCCCGTCCTCAGCTTCTTCAGAAAACATGAGGTGAAATGGGACATCTGCACAGATGGAGGTGGGGTCACCTCTAATATTTTGGGGTTTCTGACCAGAGTGATGGGAGGGGACTCCAGGTAGCACAGGGTGGGATTGCTGAGGGAATGTTGAGCACCATGAGTGCTGGCTGAGTTCTGCAGGACTTCATACTTTTACAGAGCTGAAGAAAAGCTGCTGAGCCAAAAATTAGGACTTGTATACCTCAGTTCTCCATGTCTGTACTAGGACCTAAATTCTATATTCCTTTTCATCCTCAATGCTGACACTTAAAATTGCCCTTAAAATGCAATTGTATAAGGAAGCTTTTTCTTTTTTCATAGGAGGTATCTTCCTGGCTTTGCCTACCCATTTTCACTTATCTTTTAGACAGAATAATTTGCAAGATATAGCCTTGATTGGGTATGAGAATGTAATTCTTACATTCTGTCTTCTGAAAATATCCTGTAAATTTGAAATAGTCTCAGATTATTAGTACCCATCTGGGATTTTATTGTGATCAAGTTTACAAGAACTACACTTATGGATTATATGACAGTGTTAGCTTTGAGGGCAGGTAAATGAGAGTTGTTTATTTTGCATGCAGCCTTAGAAAGTTGTAAAGCTGCTGGGTTTTACTATTCAAATTTGTCATGTAAAAGATAATCTCTAGTTTAATACTCAGTACATTACAACTAATTTTTTCCCATTACTGAACTGCTTTTAGCATGCTTTTGATATAATCTACTTTGTATTAAAGATTAATTGCTGAAAACTATCGTTGTCTGTTATGTGATGTTTTCTCTTATGCACCTATGTTCATGTCTGCTGAACAGTGCTAGAAGTAGCTAAGAAGCAGTTCCCAGACTAAATTGTGGAGTCAGAAATTGTTGTGCTCTTTATGCCTCGTTTGTACCTGTCATTAAGTTACTGATATACTGTGTAACTCGACTAAGTTTTTTCCAGTTCAGTTAATCTAAAAATTTCTGAGAAATAAAATAAATGAATATACACACATTTAAATTCAAAGCAGATTGCTAGACTCAATGTCTATTACTGCTAGAGGAAAATGACTCATGGATTATACTGGAAGATCCCTTTCTGAGAAAATCTTATAACAGAAGCTGCTAATTCTAGTAGATTAATTTTCTGGGTGTTTTCCCAAAGATGTTCTTATGGAAACCTCTTAATTAGTAGTATATTTTAAATCAATTTGTGTTTTTACAAGCAATCAACCTTATTAATAATTTTTACTTGCTTTTATGTAGAATTTCTTGATGTTCAGTTCTTTGCAGACCCTTTCATATCTACAACACCGTTAATCCTGCAGACGGCTGGAAGAAAGGAGCAATAATGCTCCTCAAATGATTCTGGCCAACACATATGCAGCTGTACAGCAAAGGTCAACAAAGTGGTGTAGGGAAAGTAGATGGGAAACCTTTAAAAGTTCATGTCCTCAAACACCCCCGTGGTGCTATCAAAAAATGCAGTGAGTGTACCTTTGCCTTTCTCCCAGGAACATCTCAGGCACCCTGCCTTTGTTTTTCAGAAATCTTTTGAAATGTGTACTGCAGGCCTGTTCTCTCAGCTGATACTAAATGGCTCTTGTCTACAGGCAAAAAAACCTCTTAAAATGAGAGGAAAGCTGAACCTCACGTGGGGAGAAGACTTTTAAACGACCAGCATAGGATGTTCTGCAAGTGAGTGAACACAGTCACTCAGAGAAATCTGAATGAATGCATGTCAATCTAAAAATAATTGCATCTATGGGAAAAGACTGCCCAAAAGCATTCTCTAATCTTGTGATGAATTTAAAAAACCCGAAAAACTCACAAAAATTAAATTTATAAAATTATTCACAATTTTTATTCAAATTTATGGAATAATAAAAGACAGCGTATAACTAGTTGATTCTAGTTCTCTTTCTATGTAGAAAATGATAGGAAAAAGGGACTTAAATATCTAAATATCTAAATATCAATTCTAAGTATCTAAATATCAATTTGTAGCCTGACATAAAACAAATGTTCTTTTTAATTTTCTAGATGAAAAGTCCTTTTAGTTAGACTTCAGTGCTTATTTAAGTATCGAAGCAGCTCAGTTTAGTTCACTGTAACAAATAATATTGCCTAGCTAAATGTAAAAATATCTTTCTGTAAGTAAAACACAGTGTCTAACATTAACAAATTTATTCAAATGCCAAGTGAATCTGAAATTAATTAAATAAGATCAAAACTCAAAATTAAATAAAACCAGAGGATATTCTCAGAACAGTACTGAAAAGGCACAATTTCTTCAGGGGAAGGAAGCTCACCCATTTCCCTTCTGCTTTTCTAAAGGTAGCCAGGCTTTCTGTCCCTCAGTTCAGCCACATGTGGAAAACTCATCAACTTCTACAAGATTTTTAAGACTTACACAGAAAGGCAATTGCTGTTTGTAGAGCCTGGATAAAAAGTATTAATATTATGTCAAAACAGGTTGTTTATTATAAACATCCAAAGCACAATGATTATTGTACAGCTGATTTTTTTTTTGCTGGTATTAAAGGAATTCTTTTCATTATAAAGGTATAGAAGTATCTTCAATTGTCTAGTAATTTGAGGGAGTTACCTAGTCTGCTTTTCTTTTATTTGTGCAGGTTTCTATTTTGGAGTTTGTTTATACAGCCTTTATTTAGATTGCTGGGTAATATTTAATGTGTGCAGATTTATTTACTTCAGTGAGACCATCAGAGTAAGTTTCAGTGTCAATATATATTGTGAAATTTTGTTTTATTTCATTGCCAATGTATTCCATCATTACTAGACACCCTGAAGAAATTTTTTTGTGAAAATATTTTGTGAAAGACAAAGTTACTTTCACTCTATGTTACTCTTCAGTTTGAAAACATGAAATGGCCATACTTTTTTTAAAAATCTCCTTGTTTGGAACCAAATGACTAGAAAACCTCAACACCACCAGTATAAAAACTCACAAAATACTACAAGAGCATCTCAGTGCAGGATTTTCAAATGTGAAATGAAAAATATAATAAACAAAAATATTAACTGGCATTCAAGATCCAATATAATTCATGTTTATTTTCACTGTGTACAGAAGGTGGAGCCAAATTCATAAGGATATGTGAACTTACACTTCATTCTTTGGATGTTTTTCTAATGTGTCTCTAGAGGGGTAGTTAGCTCAGAGGACATATTGATTGGAATCAGTTACAATGTTGGATAAATCCTTTCAAGACAAACTTTTCTGGCATTTAAGCGGTCTGTAATGAGGTTTAGAAGTTTCTTGGCACAGCAGAAGAGCATCTGAGCCTTCATATATTAACCTTCTCCCTTTCTGTCCATTAGTGGGTCAGGAGTGAATTCATATTTCTAAATGTAGCATGAGAAAATAAGCAAGGTGAGTATCACCCTGAAGAAGTTGTGGTGAGACCTTAGTGAGATGAAGTGGCAAGCACCAACCAGCACAAAAAACAGAAAGGAAACAATCATCCAAAACTCTGAACACTATATTTTCCTTCTCTGTTATCCTCATAAATTTTAAAAACAGACAGCCACTCAGCTGTTTGCACTGCTGGCTGATATTCCAAAATGCAACTAGAGAGCAAATCAGAATAATTTGGGGCTCAGAAGTTGAAGCCTAACATTAAGAAATTTTGCTTCTAATTCTGGTTGTGCCATGAGCTGTCTATGATTCAGAAGAGCTGCTGGTATTCTCCATGACAAATTTCCCAACTCCATATAAGAGGTTGCTATAATGCAACTTCTTCTACAATATTTATGAAACACTCTGAAACTGTAGACAGATGACTGTGCAACAGTGCAGTGTATTTCCAGAGAATAGTTACAATTCACTAGACTGGGCTCTGACGCAATGACATCTGTCACAGAGAACTTCCCACTTTCGTCTGAGGTGCTTTAGTCTTGATGTTCTTCCAGCAGGGTTTCTTTTAAAATAGATTTTTTTTTTTTTTTTTGCAGGCNTAAAAAATTTTTTTTTTTTTTTTTTGCAGGCAGTAAGAGCAGAATCTATCCTGTGATGACTAAGCCTCCTTTTCCACTGGGTACTGCTTAATTTTGAATGAAATGAATCTGAGAGACCAGTTTCAAAAAGGAACGGCAAGTGAGCTCACTAAGAGACAGTCTTGTGATTATCCTTACAATTATCAGAAAATATTCTTATATGCTATGTGCTGTGCTGCTCATGGGACCAGATACCACCTTGAGAGATGGCAATTGCCTTTAATTGTCTGTTTTGGACAAGCAATGACCCTTTGAAACTCGGGGCAGGAAGTGGTTAAGGCTGTGTTTTGCAGACCCAGTAGTGCTGGGTGCAGCATCTTATGGTGGGATTCAGCTCAGTCACTCCAACTGAGAGAATGTGTGTGGCCAGCAACTTCAAAGTTGTGTTGTATTTCTATGTGACCTAAATTCCTTAAATAAGCAAAAAACAGTGGATGCTTTAAAAAAAAAAAAAAAGGCAAATAAAAAAGCAACATTAGTCTGCACATTTATGTGCTTAGCAATCAAGAATTACCACATTATTGTTCCTTCCATGTGCAGAAAAGCTTTACCTCCATAGGGTATGAAACAGTGATAAGCATTATTCACAAATTTATTTTTAAAGCTCAGTGTCTGAGAAGGAAACCAGCTGAATATTATGTGCCATCTAGGGATGTGGATGACTGCACAGCTGCCTTGAAATCACTCAAAAAAATCTGCCTTGCCTGTGCATATTAAGTTCTATTTACTGTATATTCAAATAATTCTATTGAGTCCAAGGATTCCTCTCTCAAATTGCACAGGATGAGAACAGTGCTTTGCATGGGAGTACTGGGAAGTGAATTTTGCAAACACATTAAAAACAAGTGAAGACAACCTATTCATTTTAAGAACTCCATATATTATAGACATGCTTAACTGGAAGTAGACCATGAACCCCGCTAGTATCAATGGGAGATTTGGTAATGGCCAAAGGATTGGGGAGACTTCCAAATGAAACATTCACTAGGACTTTCCTAATGAATCAGGTTTCTCAAATATTTTTGAGGGAGTATTTGGAGGCAATATGAGGAAAAAAGTTTCTGTATAGAATGCTGCACTTGTGTTCAGGTAATAATAGAAAACAGTGGACTCAGTTCTACATTAACCATGAATCTGTCTTAAATAATCCAATTTATGGTTCCATTTGGTAAGTCTGTGTAGAAAAGCAGCAGCTGCAGCAGCAGCACAGTGGGCTCTGAACAATTTCGCTGACTCAGCTACGGATTCAGCAGACAGTGGACAGAATCCTGTAGAAGTCACCCTGAGGTTCAGTCCCAGAGATGCACTTGGTGGAAATTAGGCTCCAGTACTACATTGGGTTGAAGTGTGAATGTGCCCTTACAGGTTGTGCTGCAGCCTGTCAAACCAAAGACAAACAGGTTCTGGAATCCTTACATTGCCACACTGAAATATTGCTTCACAAGATGGTGCTGTTTGCTCCAAAAGGCAAAATGTCAATAGATGGTAATAGAAGTCCCAGGGAGCTCAAGGTCCAAAAATGTTCACTTCTATCATGTAAAAAAAAAAAAAAAAAAAAGAAAAGAAATCTGTCTTTCACAATACACGGCTTCAAGCCTAACTATGATTTTTTTACCCATCTCTCAGTCCATAATGAAGAACAGATTTGTAAATATCTCAGATTTGACACTCCCATGCTTTCCTGATGAACAGAACTTCAGCTGAAGAGGGGTTGTGTGTGAGTACATTTGTATACTGGTTTTTTTATTTAAGTGGAGAAATACTTCTCTATCTTTCTTTCAAAACAATAATGTTTGAAAAACTGCAAAGCCTATACAAGAAGATAATGGAAAAATGCAAGATTGGGCAAGCTGGACCCTGTGATCCTGACAGCTTTGACAGGGAATGATAGCTTTATATTCTTGCATGCTATGATTCAAGGTTTTTTCCCTGGCATAATCTTGCTTTCCTAAGGGCAGCTTTTTCAGCAGCAACATATATGACATCCTAAATCTCCTCAATATCTCCAGTATCAACACACATGTAGCCATGTTGTCAGAGTTTTGTACTTTGCTCCTGAATGACCAGTGTTTTACAGGGCCATAGAAGGAGCACTAAGTCTATTCTGCTCACCAACTATACAGAATCACACAGAATCACAGAATCAACTAAGTTGGAAAAGATCTTTGAGATCATCAAATCCAATCAGTGACCGAGTGACCACCTCATCAACTAAACCATGGTGATAAGTACCACATCCAGTCTTTTTTTAAACACTTCCAGGGACAGTGACTCCACCACTTCCCTGGGCAGGCCATTCCAATGACTAATCACTCTTTCTATGAAGAGTTTTTTCCTAATGTACCATAGTCATGAAGGCAGTGAAACACTGTGGTTGTATATTACATTTTTTCTATTCTTGAGAAGGGCACACAGCTTGTTAGGCACACAGTTCCACTTCTCCCTTAACATGATGAGAAAAGGCAACCTGAAAACAACCTTCAGAAAACATGAAGTTTCTTTCTGCCATATGACTTCGACAACTGTAAAAGAAAAAAAAAAAATTAAAAAAAAAAAAGAAGTTAAAACTAGTAGCCAGTGTCCAAGGAAAAAGTGCAAACTGAGGAAACTAGCTGTCTCCTCAGGAAGGGGAGTGGAAGGTACTCAGTTTTAATGTACTAGCTCTATTTCTCAACAGGAGGCGGTGTGGTCTGCTACAAACTGCTCCAGAGCAAGTACCAGGACCTGTTTGTTTCCTAGCTGCAAAGCTCCCTGATAAGTATCTTTCTACTAATATCTTGTCTGACTTCTCTTCTCTGGAGAGTTCTGGGTGAAAAGCAATAGGGAAGAGCTGTGAAAAATAAGTAGTAATATCTAGGTTGTGTTGTAAAGTTTAACATCCATTATTTCAAGAAGAAACTGTAAAAAGGACCTTTATCTAGGAACCTCTTAATGACTATTGCTGGACTTTTCCCCTCCTTTATAGTCTTCAAAGAGCAAAAAATGCTCATCCCTGCTACTGAGCCCAGAAATGGCTCTTGATAATAACATGAGTTGAAACCCAAATGAATGTGGTACAACATAAAATTTGAAACTTCATGGAGTTTCTAAAGAAGCTTCTAAAGAAGCTCTTAAGCAGTTCCATGGAGCAGCTAATACCCCATGACACAAACAAATACATGACCAATTCCTAATGAAGTTTAGACTCCATGTGTGAGGAGTTTAATATAGACAGAGAAATAAATTAACTCTGTTTTTACAGAGGAGGCATTTTTCAATGAGTATTTAACCAGGATCTGGTCAGGAGTAAAGCCACACTGGTTTTGTTCCAATTGCATGGATCAGTTTTGGAGCACGCTTTTATTCTTTAAAATGTGTTCAAAGATTATCAGGAGCATTTCTTCTCACTATTGAAGCCTGATTCTCTGTAGTGTGCTTTATTTTCTGAAGTTTCCTGGAAAGAGCTTCCTGGAATGTGAGATCATTTCTTCATTTCTCCCATGGGACAGACACACGCACACACAAATAATAGTAACGAAATATGTGATGTGCATCTCCTGTGGAAACAAACACACTGCTCCTGCTGCGTACTTTCCTGTGTACACCTAAAGGAAATTCACCTCAGTAAATAAAGCTGTGTTCACAGCAAAAAGTAGAGTTTGGGAGGACTTCGTTTCCTGAGTGGTGGCAAGAAGGGAATGGAGACAGCAGCCCCAGCGTCCAGGAGGTCCACGCTAGTTATCCATTAATCCCTTTCAATGCATTTTTCCCTTTCCCTGCAGTGAAACTCGTGGTCCACACCAGAGACTCAAGTTGTTTCAACTTCTTCAGATGTGGACACAGGGCCACCCAGGTGCCCCAGTGACCGAGGTGGGGGTGTGGGGCGGCTGCTGACTGCCCTTGTATTTGTTTTGTTATGTCAGCAAGAGTGAACTTCCACGCTCTATGTTTTTTCGAGGACTCGTTTTTGCTGTGCCTTCTTTAGTCCTTTTCCTTCTCCTCCCCCAGTTCCCTCTTTCCACCCGCAGCGCGCCCCTCCTTCTGGGCTGCCGCCCCTCCCTCTTCCCTCCTCTCGCACAGTCAGAGGCTTGAAAACTTTTTAAAAGCTCTCCCAGTGTTCCAAGCTAGAAAAAACTTTTACGAGGTATCAGCACTTTTCTTTCATTAGCGGGGAAGGAAGGATGAAAAATACAAAACTGCAGTAGACTTTTAAAATTTAAATTGACAGCTCTGAGTGGCTGAACGTGCTCTTCCATTTTACTTTAACCCCCTAAAGAAGTACTGTGATCCAGTTTCACTGCTGATCAGCAAGGGTAAGTTGAAAGTTTTCCTTTTTCATCTTTTTGTGTATCACTTTCTTTTTTTTTTTTTCTTGAAAACATTTCTTTTTTCCTTTTTTTCGTTTTTGTTTCATCCCCCACCACCACCCTAAGAATTCTATGTTATTGCGCTGACGGTAGAACTTGTTTAAAAGCACGCATCGTTTAATAGCGTAGATTCTCTTAAAGTGCTAAGTTCCCGCTTGGAGGAATTCTTTACTTTCTTCTATCACATTTCCATACATTTCTAGAAGTGTTACACTTTTACAACTTGTAACCTTGTTCAAGAGAAGGAAGAACTGCCACGAAGTTGTGAGTGCCTGGTTGAGTTGCAGACTTGTTGCTAGTGCTTGAGAGCGGTCGCTCTCCTTCCCTGCTAGTCCCTGGACTAACTCAGCTCCTTTAAAGAAAAAATCGAGGTGCGCTTCACTCTCCTCTATTGTAACGAAATTGCATCAGAAGTTGGTAACAGGGAGATCTTGCCCTGAGTGCGTCCCATTCTTTCCCCACACATTTTGCTTTCATATGGAAATCCTGATTGATGCCTGATAGCTTCTGCAGAGCAAGGTTCTTAATTAGGTGTTTTGTTAAATGCTACAGCTATTGAAGTGGTGACTTTCACGTGGTCTTCCTGATAATTTTTCCCCTTTTCTTTTAAAATAGATGTGATAAAATCCAGATGTGTGTTATGGATTTTTAATCTGCTTTGTATATAGTTACTCTGTTTTAGCAACCTCTGTGAGGGATTTTAGAGAAGGAATGTGGGATATCATGGTATGCCTTACCACGTTGGCAATGTCTGTGAAAGTCTTGTGTAGATGTAAACGAAAGTTGTATAGGAAGGACTGTGCAAGAATACCCACAATATGTGTCATCATTTCTATATGATACATTTCCTGTCTGTTACCTTGAAGACTTAATTCCTCTGCCAAAATGCAGAGGAATAAATACTTGAGCAGCATCGTTTGGAGAACTGAAAAGCTTTTTATATTGCGAGACTTGAAGTGTTTCCTTATAGCATTTGTTGCCTGCTGCTTGCCAGTAGTTAAAAAGCAACACAAGGAGACAGAAAAAAGCCTTCATCTGAAAGACAGATGAAGGACAGGGTCAATAAAATAATCGAGTAACACATGAACAAGAATATTGTGTGTTTATGTGTGTACTCATATTTTGCCTTGAGATATCCAGCGATCCTCACATAGCAGCATATTTCGTCCATCGTGTTCCTTTTCATTTTTGTTTGTGATACTTATGATAAAACCCCCTGGTAATGAAGCAAAAATGGGCTATGAACACCTTTCGCCTGATGTTCCTGTGTGTGCATGTGTATGCACCGGGAGTGAGTTAGAGAACTTGCGTGAAGCTTTCATCCTGACATTTTTAACATCTGGACAGCACACTATGCTGCAGATTTTAAGCCTCTAGTCTTTGGGATGTTTACTGAAGTGTTTCCTTCAGAAACTTCAAAGTCAAACACTGGCGCTGACCCACGATCCCTAATAAGCATACGAATGGGAAAAAGGCAAGCAACAGGCTGAGTTCAGGAGAGGGATGAGAGGGATGGACACCAGGGATTGGATTTGCGACATATAGCTGAATGCTTATACATACAAGAATGCAGACAGATTCAACACTGTAAAGTTATCTCAGCTTTCATATTATGCAAGCCTAAAAGATTAGTTTTATTTGTCTCTGCGATGAACCAAGGCCAAGGATTCCTGTGGGCATGGGGAAGGTTAGAGGACATTGAGCAATGCATCTGTTTCGTTAGACGCATTGGTCTCTTTCCTCCTGATGTCTGGTATCACCTTTCCGTGTTATCCACCGAATTTGTCTTGCATGGAGGCACCCGATCTGTCGTTTATGCCACATATTTTTTAGACATCCATTTCAAAGTCTGTAAGTAAGAGCATCAGAGGGCCCAAGGCCCCCTTAGGGAATTCAGCTTTCCTTCCTGTAATTCCAAAGTGATTCAGGAGAGGGATGAATCTGGGCATTAACCTGAATTGTACAACTAGAGAATGTCTAATAAAGTGCTTACAGTTGATTTTGCAAATATGCTTTAGAATTAAATTAGGTGGGGAGGGTACAACATGAGAGAGGCAGAAGTGATGGTGATTTACCACCAGCAATACTGGCAAATAAAGAAAGAAATCACTGTTGTGACACTAAATTCTAGTTACTACAACCATTTAGTGTGTAATCTTTGTCCACTGGATGAAATAAACTGAAGCTCATCTGGAAACCCACATATGAACAACACCTACCTAGAGGAATGTCTAGAAGACATTTGCTTATTTTTGCAAGATTACAGGAAACTAGCTTTCCCTATTCCAACCTGTCCAAACCCCATGAGTTGTACATCTCAGCTGCTTTCTCTGCAATTCATGTTACTTTTGGGAGATGCTCAAGCTGATTCATATTCAGGGTTCAGAACCTTCTCTGTTGTCTGTGTGTATGTGAGCACAAATAAAAAGGTAGAAAAGGCTGGAAAACCAGAATTTTAGCCTGTTTCCCAATTGTTTCTGCTGCCTGATCTCATTTTAGAATCCACTCTAACTCTTACTGTTCTTCCACCTACTAGCATATGACCTTCTAACAGTGTAGTCAGACCTGGGCACATGACCACAGCACTGAGTTTGCATTATTCTTCTTGGAAAATATGAACCAGATGACATGATGAATGCTGTCCATAAAAAATAGTTCTAGAATTTCTTAATTGTGGCTTACAAACCAAATGTCTTATACATGTGGTCATCCAAAACCTATGCTGATGAATGCTGTCAGATCTGCTGCTGCTCTGGATTTTTTCCCTATTTTTACACACATACAGTAGGACCTAGAAGAAGTCCGTCTTTTAAAGACTGATGTATGTTAACACTAGGCCGGCATTAGTCTGCCTCAGAAGAAGGCTATGATTCTGTGAAGTATTAATCAGTAGGAACTCATGAAACACGTGTACTCATCATCAGATATACACTTTAATTCCTAAAGTGCTAAAATTGTATCAATTGATCATGCCAGTCTGTATCATTCAGTGGACTCATTTAAGATGTTTGGAAGTGTTAAAAGAAGTTTAAGTCCAGAATGCTGAAGAACTATTTTTAAAGGTTCTGCCAACCATTACAAACTACTTACAAAGCTAGAATACTTAAAATACTTGTTTGATTAAAAAACTTTTTTTATACCTGGTAAAAAGATTTGTAATCAGTTAATAAAACTAGTCTTTCAGTGCCCTGAAAGTAAACAAGTTAGATCTGATGAATGAATTTTCTCTACAACAAAGCAAAGTACTGTGTTTCATAAAGCAATAGAATCCACTTAAGAAAAGGAATAATATATTTGTGCCACTGCAAGGTTATCTGATTAACAGTACAATGTTTTTAATTGATGCGGGGTTTTTTTATCACTGGCAAAGGCTAGCATGTAACTGATCTCTTTCTAAAAAAGTTGCTTTTCAAAACTATGTATGAGTAATTCGAGCATGGAATGTTTCCTCCTGGAGTTTATATTGCCAGAGGACACAAATGAAACTTAGCAATTTTTCATGCTGAAGCAAATTAAAAAGTAGGTAGTAAATTCTTCAAATATTGCAGGTGTGGGATTAAGTAGGTCAAAACTGAAGTAAATCACATTGCAGTAATGAACCAGAAAGTAATGCAGTTAGAAAACAAACAATACACAACTGCTTAGAAATAACACATCCTCTGTTTCCTTAATCAGGCTTTCAATCTGAAATAACATTCAGACAGTAAAAATGTTCAGTTTGAGGAAAGTCTGTTAACCCAATAGTTTAAAATTATTGGAAAGCTGACTAATTAAATCAAGAAGCTGTTACTCTGAAAAGGCTCCTTCTGTCCTCTTCACTTCTAGGACATTGAGCAAATAGCTTCCCTTTAAAACAAATTTCATATGTTGTATATTTACAGGTTGTTCTCTGATCTAACAATCCCAGCCTGTGAAGGAACGTGGTCACATTTCGTTCTAACTTTTCCAGAGACCTCTGAGCTCCTCCTCTGTTTGTCTGACACCCCAGCCCAAAAAGATAAACTCACTTTTCCTGGGAAAAATGAAAGCTGAGGATGGCAGAGGGGATGTGTCAGATATAAACATGCTGCATGTACTCCTCCCAGTGGAGGCTTCCAGATTTGAAAGCCTGAAGCAGGCCTAATCCTTCGATGGGGCTTCATTCATGAGAGCTAATTACATGAGGAAGGGTCAGCAGGATTCGGTGGGTGAGTTTCAGAGCCAGATGACTGGGCAAATGGAGAAATGGCCCTGGGATGTTTTTCAGAGGTTCAAAGATAATCGGCGTCTCAGAGCTATCAGAGCGAGTACTTTAAATACTTGTCTCCCATTACTCTCTCAGACTCTTTCTGATGGCAGGAATGGTATGTTTTTATTTGGCATCAATTGTTATCTTTGTGTTTGCCAGATTTATAATCTTGTGTTTCCAGTGACTCACTGCTTCTTGAAAACAAGTCTGCTTGGTGCTAAAACTTCCTATTTTATGAATTATCCCAAAAGTGCTTTTTTTATAATGACCTTCACTAGGGAATATATCCATGATGCAGCGGGGAGGAAATCATTTGGACATTAGCAAAACTGTTAATACCAGGAAGGGATTACTCAGCATGCATGGAACAAATACCTATGCCCAAGCAGCATCCACTTTAAAGGGAAAACTTTTTGTTGTTTTTCCTGTTAAGTTCCTGATTTCACATGGTTTTTCATGTGGGACAAGTTAAAAAGTAAGTTTTTATGCATATAAGATTGTCACTCTCTAGCTGATAAAAATCTATAGTGAAATTTGTTTTTCCAGGGAAACTAGAATACCAAGCAAAGCATTTAATTTCTTGTATGCCATCCAGTGTATTTCCAGCCTGTGTCCCAGAAATGCACACTTTAAAACTCAGGAGAGACAATTTAAGCTTGCAATGTTCAACATTTGAAATGCAAAGTGCAAGCCAGGAGTTCCTTAATAACAGAAAGAGCTCATTTACTGGGTTTTTTTTTTCCCTTGCAACATCTTCCTTCCAAAACAAAGAAGTAATTTAAATACAAAAATATACTAATAGAAAGCTGAAACTACAATTAATTAAGCAAATCACAGACAAATGGGAAACCAGTATCTCCAATATAGTAACATGATCTTAGCTGTGTTTCATGTATTTACTATTTTGGTTCCTTTATAAAGCTATAGGTAAAGAATGCTAACTTTTGTCTTTGTGCTGCAAATACTAATGTATAAGCTTTATTTAGAAAGCAAGTTTTTTCCTGAAGTTGAGTAGAGTATAAACTTGGCATCACTGGGAACTATACTCTTAAGTGTCTTACACTCTATGTAGTCATAGGCTCAGTTGGACATTGTTGAAGGAAAAACAACATGCAGTTTGCAACGATAGAATTTTAGTTATATGACCCTAACCTTAACATAATGTCATATTTTGTATTTAGGTTGTACTTGGTTTTCTTTTTTAGCATCTGAAAGAGTGAACATAAAAATTATGGTAAACAGTCAATACACACTGAAACTGAGAAATCTCTCATGTATTCCTAGCAAATACTTAGGCATTGCCACGGCTTAGTTCCACACTCTGCTTCAGCAGTGCATCACAGCTGTTTTCCACCTGAGGCAGTGTATGTCATTGAAGTGAGGTTGCCACCAAGGAAGCTAAGCCAACCACAATGGTCACTGAGGGTTGTCATGTGCTTCTTGAAAACTGGAATGAAATTAGGAACCTCTTTTTTCATGGTGCTCTGAGACATTGTATATTACTTTCTCTTTTCAGTTTCTCTGACTTCCCACTCCACCTGCAGACAAACTAAAATTCTGGATTCTTTTCAGAGCATTTAAAACACAAGAATTATGACAAAGCTGACACCACTGCTCTATTGACATGGATCTGTGATTTAGTGTATCAAGGGTATTAAAGAACTGTCTTAATTTTCACTATTTTTTTTTCCACGTGTCCTTGTTTAGGCAACCTCCTGTGAAGATGGGTGATTGGAGTGCCTTAGGAAAACTTCTTGACAAGGTTCAAGCTTATTCTACTGCAGGAGGGAAAGTGTGGCTCTCTGTCCTCTTCATTTTCCGAATCTTGCTGTTAGGGACAGCAGTTGAATCTGCTTGGGGAGATGAACAGTCTGCTTTCCGGTGTAACACTCAACAGCCTGGTTGTGAGAATGTCTGCTATGACAAGTCGTTCCCCATCTCCCATGTACGTTTTTGGGTTCTGCAGATCATATTTGTGTCTGTACCTACTCTTTTGTACCTGGCACATGTGTTCTACGTAATGAGGAAAGAAGAAAAGCTGAACAAAAGAGAAGAAGCACTTAAGGAGGTTGCAAATGATGGCGTGAATGTGGATATGCACCTCAAACAAATAGAAATTAAGAAATTTAAGTATGGGATTGAAGAGCATGGCAAAGTGAAGATGCGTGGGGGACTGCTCCGTACTTACATCATCAGCATCCTGTTTAAATCTGTCTTTGAGGTGGCCTTCTTGCTGATACAGTGGTACATTTACGGGTTTAGTCTGAATGCCATCTACACCTGTGAGCGAGATCCGTGCCCACACAGAGTGGACTGTTTCCTCTCCCGTCCAACTGAAAAAACCATCTTCATCCTCTTCATGCTGGTGGTATCCTTGGTGTCTCTTGCCTTGAACATCATTGAGCTTTTCTACGTGTTCTTCAAGGGTGTCAAGGATCGTGTGAAAGGGAAAACTGATCCCTACTCCCACAGTGGTGCCATGAGCCCTTCCAAGGACTGTGGCTCGCCCAAATATGCTTATTACAATGGCTGCTCCTCACCAACCGCCCCCTTGTCTCCTATGTCTCCTCCAGGGTACAAGCTCGTTACTGGAGACAGGAACAATTCCTCCTGTCGTAACTACAATAAGCAAGCTAGCGAGCAAAACTGGGCCAACTACAGCGCAGAGCAGAACAGAATGGGGCAGGCTGGCAGCACCATCTCCAATTCACACGCCCAGCCCTTTGACTTCTCCGATGAGCACCAGAACACTAAAAAACTGGCGTCTGGACATGAGCTGCAGCCCCTCACCATTGTGGACCAGAGGCCTCCCAGCAGAGCCAGCAGCCGAGCCAGCAGCAGGCCTCGACCTGATGACCTGGAGATCTAAGCTTCTTGCTGCAGTACTTGTTCAACTATGAAACGACGTGCATTGGAATGTGCCGTCATGCTGATCTTGTTCCAGTGGAGGTGGTACTTAACAGTCTCAAGCAGGAGATTTTAACAATCATAAAAAAAACAAGCAAGCAGAGAAACTTTTAAAATAATTGCTGGGTTTTGGGGGTATGTGGGGTTGGTGTGGGGTGGTACATTACACATTGGTATTTAATGTAGCTGGTTTAAAGAATTTAAATACTAAAAAAAAAAAAAAAGGAAAAATATAGGTAGTACTAAGGTAAGGGGCCATTTTTCTAGAAAGGCTGTAAATATCTGAGTGTATGCGTATGTGTGTACTATCATGTTTGTTTCTAAAGAATCTTCTGTAATACTAAAACCAAATAATAACTGAACTCACATTTGTCAGGGTGAAGTGCTACCTGAAGATGAAAAGATTTTTCCTATACAACATGCAAAAAAGTCCAGGATTGCCTCTGATCATTTCCCTGTCAAGAACATTCCATTCTTAGAAAGTGCACTTTGAAGGTAAACTTTCCTACAGGATCTTTGAGGTTGTTGGAAGTCTCCTGTGAGGACAACCTACAGTCTTTGAGTTGTTCAATTCAAATTGAGTTGTTCAATTCAAATTTCAGATATGGCCCACCAAGAAATACTTTGGTCACCTGCTCTTCCAGTCTTTCATGCAGGTATATTTTGTGATGTGCGTAAGTGAGATGGCTCCATGCTTGTGGAACCAGCAACGACACAGTCTTGCCCACAGCAGTTCTTGTGTCCTGCTGCTCCTGTAGAGTCTTATTAGCATCCTGTAAAACAGTTTGCTGTCACTTGCAGATTTAAGCATCAAGACAAGCAAGTAACTATATCTAATGAATTTTATCACACCCTTATGTATATTAAAGGAGGTAGGTTTGTGTCTGGATGTGGAAGTAAAAATGTACACAAAATGCCCTCAGAAGCATAGGTTGAGAAGTAAACGCACACAAGTTACTTGCAGTTGACACTTTCTCATGGATATTGTGAAGATGTGGGCCACTATGGTGTTTACATTCTCTGGTTCCTTCAATGCAAGTGAAGCACATGTCAATATATTTTTTTTAATTCTATAAAATATTTTCCATGTATCCTAAGTGGATGGTCTTTTAAAAATAAAAAATCAGAAGGGCCTAATCCTGCATGTCTTGCTCTGGAAAATCTCTCTCTTATAAGTCGTTGGGAATTTTGCCTGAAAAATGTCTACAGGATCAAGCCCAAGATGTAGCGAACCATGTTCTTGCTGGCATGAATGATTTTCTTTGGTAGAAGTTAGGGGTGGAAAAGACCCATTAGGTCATCTAGCCAATCTCCCTGATAGGTAATAATGATGCTTGAATGATAGAAGATGTAGTACTGTAAGCAAGCTTTAGTCTTTTATGTGAGAAACTTAGAAGAAGTGCTTTGTGCTGGATTAATAATAAAATATGCCTACATGGCTTTTGCAGTAACTGGTATTTTTCTTGTTCTAAATATTCACATTTAATGAATTGTAATGTCCACTCTGAGTTTGACAGTTAGGTCTTTCTAGATGGCTCTAGCAGCTTTAGTGTTTACACTTAGATTTTTTTTGAAATGTAATTGAAGTTGGAAGGATTTTTAAAGAGTACAATTCTGGCTAAATTATTTGAAATATATGCTAAAGAAATCTACCAGTTTCTTCAAATGCATAGCCTCTTAGCTGAACACAGATTGACCAAGGAAATATGTGCTTGGTTTCATTTTGCAGCAGCACAGATAAATTGTTTCATTTAATACATTATATTAATTTGTTTGACATTCCATGTTAAACTACTGTTGTGTTCAACTTCATTGCATGTATGCAACCATAGTTTGTCAGATCATGTTGTCTGGAGAACATTAGTCAATAAAGTTTTAATTTAGTATAAATACATTTTTAATTGTCTTTTTCTGTTTCATATGTCCATATATCTTTTGTTTCAGTATTATGATCCAAACTTGTTCT
>VYZS01009871.1:23535-35195 GCA_013400695.1 Neodrepanis coruscans | reverse complement strand
CAGGATGACACTGTCCATCGCGGAGGTAACTGAAAATAAACTAACATTAATTACTTCATAAAGCCTCTGAGTGTACTAGTTCTAAGTGTGGTAGGTTGTAGTGGTAGCTGTTTTCTAATTATGGGAGATGTTCAGATGATTAAGAGCAGTTCTGGTAAAGTAGCACTTAATCTGTGTTAAGTACTTCAATCAAAAGACAGCAACATCCACCATACTGACAGCCCCCAGCATGATGTATGTTAATTCCATCCCCTTTTTATGGTTTCTATAAGTGCATGGTCAATTTAAATTACAATGTTTAGCAGAAGAAGCTTGACTTAGTATTTACCTATAAATATTGCAGATGCCACAGAAGAGATTCAGTGGCACTGGTGAGGTTGGCAGTGACAGATTGTGCTTTGGGACACATATGTAAAACACCAGGCCCACTAGCACAATGATATTTGTACTAAAATTTTGTACAAAATTTTCATGAGTTCATTAAATTGTTTCAGGCAATCTCCACCGGGCACTTTTTTTTGCAACTTAGCTAATGTTATTTCTGTTGTTTCCCAAAGCCTGCAATAAATGTAAAATATATGCTTATTGCTTTGCGCTACCTACCTAACATTGCCTAAAAGTAGCCTGACAATTCATGTTGATTTATTACGGTTTTTTCTTGACATGAAGAAAACTCTTTTCCACTGAACTTTACAAATAAAAAAAAAAAATATTTGTTCTCTATGACCCTAAACTATAGGTAAGAGACTCTAAATTTAACAAAGAAGGGCTACTAATTCTGACATGTAATAATCTGACTTTTTAAAACCAAATACATTTATTGTGCCATAATTTAAAAAGTACTTTTTTTCAAAGCAGTTGAATGCAATCTCCTTGATCTTCAGAAACTGGAAAAAGTACATTTTCTTGACCTTATCTTGCACAGTGTCAGGGTTAAATTCCAGCTGAAAATAGCATGGCACAGCCACTTACTCTCTCTTCCACTGGGATGGCAGAGAGAATTGGATGAGTAAAAGAGAAAAAACTTGTTATTTGAGATAAAGACAGTTTAATAGACAAAGCACTAGAAATGCACGCAAGCAAAGCAAACCAAGGAATTCATTCGCTACTTCCCACAGTCTAGCAGGAGTTCAGCCATCCCCAGGAAAGCAGGGATCCATGACATGTAACAGTGACTTGGGAATACAAATGTCATCACTTCAAATGGCCCCCTTCTTTCCTCTTCCCACAGCTCTGAATGCTGGGCATGGTGCCATATGGTCTGGGATGTCCCTCAGGTCAGTTGGGATCAGCTGTCCTGTCTGTGTCCCCTCCCAACTCCATGTGCACTCACAGCCTGATCACTGGAAGAAAAGGCCCCAACCCTGTGAGCAGTGCTCAGACACACTGAAAAAAAACACCTCTATATCATCCATGCTATTTTAAGAACAGACACAAAACACAATCCCATTCAAACCGCTATGAAGAAAATCAACTCTATCCCAGTCAAAAGCAGCATACACAGCATCTTATTCTTAGCTATATCATAGTAAATATCAATCACTAATGCAGTGGAAAGAATATATGAGAGAAAAAGCAGCATTAGTGCTAATTGTTTGCTAAGGAAAAAAACGTTGGTAGCATTTTTGTATTCATCTATATAGTACCACTTACTGGACAATATCAATTTACTCAAGTTTAGAACATCTAGTTCTTTGCATTATATTTGGCAGTGTATGAAAAGTTAATCCCTCAAATAGACATTTCTAACAACTGAATTATAAATTAATTCTGTTTAAATACCATTTTGAATTCAAGGGTCTTTACTACAATTGCTCATTTTAATTAACATTTACATCATCCTTAACTTTCTTCTCAATTTCTATGTCAAAGTAGCAGAAGGAACCACATACATTCTCCTCACATAAAAATCAGGGAATGATCCTTTGTATCTACTAATATAGGGGAAACATAGTAGGCAAGGTAAACAATTAACAAAATTATTTTGATCCAAATGGAATAAAATTGTCCTGTCTGGAATGTATTTTTCTCTTATTATGGCAAAAGTTCTTCCTTGACTTGAGACATTCAATCAGTGTAACTAAGGTGAAAGCAAGCTGACCAAAATTACAGGGACTGTGACCAATGTAAACTGGCATCTACCTTGGGGACATCATGCATCTTACACACATCTCTGTGTCGTTTTCAAAGGGAATCAAGAATGAATGAACAATACCTGAATATTGAATCAAATTTAAAAATTAACTTCATGACCAACAATATATAGAAAAAAGTGGTAGAAACTATTCAAATGATCAGTAACAACATCATGTATTTTAGTGCAATTACATATTTTTCTAATAGAAAAAATACTTTGTAGAGGAAAGAGATGTTTGAATTAGATTATTTTGCACTTCAGGGTAGATTAAGAAGAAGACAATGTAGAATTTTGAGAAAATGCTTTGTTTATGGCAGGAGACATAGTGATTCAAACAGACATGTGAAAGAAAGTGCCATGAGAATTGATTCTTCTATGTTTGTCTTGTCTTTTGTCTCCAAGAAAAAGACCCTTGCCAATCTACCAAAGTCAAGACTCTCTTCTTTATCTAACTGAAGGTAATATATCATTTTTAAAAAATAAAATGCAACTATAGTAAGAATTTTTAATTGAAAAGTATGAACAGCAAATGACAGATAAAGAAAGGAAAGGCAGCAACAGTTGCATGAGTCCCAAAACCAAGCCTGAATGAGTCAGTAAATTCAAGCTCCTTCACAGATCATTGAGTGCGATGACAAAATCTCTGTATAAAGCTTTATGACCTGCAAAATAAGTAGCCCAGACACTGCAGAAGCTGTCTTGTATGTCAAGGATAGGAGGTGTGCATAATAGAATTTAAAGAGCAAAAGAGCTCTCATTTTCTACCCAGTTAAAGTGTTTGATGTTGTGCAGAGAAAAGGATTTCTTTAGGATTTCTCTTCCCCACCTCAAGCTATACAGGATGGAACCACAGAGGGGGAATCTGTTCTTTACATTTTTATTCCCATCTTTTTCTGCCTAATTAGTTCAAAAATTGGTAATTGTGTGTCTATATAAGACAAAAAGAAATACAGTTGCTACAATATATATACAAAAGAAACATCTTGCTAGTGAAATGGGTATAGATTCTTCTATTTCAGAATGCAACCATGTCTGTTAACAAAACATTTCAATTACTCAAGCAAAGACAATAACTTCTGCAATGACCTCAATGGAAGCATTCCTGCCTAATTGCTGGAAAAAGTGTTCTAACCCTTTCTATATCTTACAATAGTACCCAGTGCATTCTGGACTCCCACTAGAGTCTCTCTCAAATGCAGCACACAGAAGATACAGCAAGGAATACACAAAATGTGGAACATAGCCAAATAAAGCTCAGTAGCTTCCCTCAAAAGGACAGAGAATTTCTTGAGATTTACCCTTTCCTTGCAGTACTAAAGATTCTACTCAAAAAATCCACCACATTAGTACCTTCTGTGACAGAGTTGTATAGGTATTAAGTAATAATAAAATATGTGCTTCTACAAAAACTGAAGATGAACAAAGATTTTTTTGTTTCCCTAAATCTTGTTTTTAAATATACTCTGAACTTGCTGATACCTTGAAACAGTATTTTGTGTACAAATCTGGTTCTTCATAGAAGAATAGAAAGCAAAGAGGTCTTATACTTGAGATTAGAATTATTACTTTGGAAAATCAGAATATTTTTTTTTCACAGACCTTAACCATGGAAAGAAGTCCTAACAGAAATGTTTCTTGTCCAACTTAAGCAGTAATTAATATGACCCACATTACATTGGTACAGATGTAAAAACTATCAAACAGTCTGGGAAAGTTTTTTCTTTAAATGTGGCTTCACAGATGTTGAATCACTTGGCATTTGAAAGAAGAATAAATATGTTGTGTATAGCATATATTCCCATTGGCCTTCTGTCACCCAGGTTAGTTTTCCCTTAAAGAAAACATAAAACATTGCACTATTCCTGTCCTCTGCTATGAAATTTAATAAAATAATTACAAAACCATTTACTACTGTATAACAAACAGTAACACTTTAGATCTCAAGCAGTGTAAGGTCACACCTCAAAACTAGTTATGGATAGTTTGCCTATTTTCTTTCTCCTACAAATTACAGTTTGGAAAGCCTGTTAGAAAGCACAACTTCATGCTGGAAGAAAACCTTGAAATGAAAGGGTTTTTTCATAATTAACCCTCAGAAGCATCTGTAAGTAAAAGTACATTCAAAAAAACCCAACTTGGTTTTATTTTACAATACCAGCGTGATTTGTGGATCACTCCTGAGTGTCATCTTTAAATAGCTGGGGGCAAAGGGGCAGGATGTGTGTGTGCATATTTATATTTGCAGCGTGAAAGAGGCATTATTCATACAAAGGTTTTCAGTGGAAACTGGGAAAAAATGTCAAGAAATTCTCTATCTTGTCATGCAAGGATAATTATTCTGTAACAGCTGGTTTTAAAACCTCTACAACTTTTTACACGGGGTAAGAGCCTCTTATTCTGTTAAGTTTGATTTGTGTTTCTCTTTGCAAGTAAGGGAGAAAAAAATACTTTTAAGATCATATCAATTTATATTAATTGACTTCTATTTGTAGATAACTACCATCTGCAAGGAAACTTATGCACCAATGTCGTGGTTCTACCACAAATTTAGCGATTTTGGACAAGAGATTCCGAGAGAAGTCACAAACACACCCCAAAAATGAAGAAAACACACAAATATCACAGTTTATTTCGCGTACACACAAAAACCCGACAAATAAAGTGCAAACAGACAAACAAATTAAGTTTCCCAGGGCCCATTTTTGGGACGAGGACGCTCTGGAGATAGTGCTTGTCTCTCTCTGGGCCCCCCGAGAGACTCCGGGGTAATTAGAAGAAAACACGTGGCTGGTCTGAGAACTCCATTAGCAGCGCAAGCTTCTGCCTGGTTTTGATTGAAGGAAAACTCAAGAAAATTAGAAACCGCACGCACCCCCCTCCCTCGCCTTCTCGTTAGCCCAAGGAGGGATTTAGTGCTGATGGAAGAAGATATGTGGTCTTTGGACCCCTGCAATAGTCGCNTGGTCCCAGCACTGCACATTCCCCATGCCACGTGGTCCTGGCCCCGCAGACGGCTCCTGCACCCGCGACCCAGAAGAGACGCCGACCCATGAGCCGGAAGTGCATACCCGGAAAATGGCAGCGCCCACAGCCCCGGTCCGGCCCCGCAGTACCATGTGGCTGCGGGCAGGCCCAGCCCCGGAGCGGTCCCCGCGCACCCCTGCAGATGCGGGCGGCCCCGCTCCCGGCACAGCCTTGCAAGCGCGGGACAGCCTCGGCACCGGCGCCACCCTGCCGGCGGCTCCGTTCCCAACGCGGTCCCCGCGCACGGGACAGCCCCGGCACTGGCTCAGCCCCGGGACTGCAGGACAGCCCTGGGATTGCGGGACAGTCCCGGCGGGGAATGGCGGGTGGGACGGTTTTATTTCCTAACCCACAACAACCAAGTGCTTTGTTTTGAAGCTAAGCTGTTGGTTTTGGATAAAATTGTTTACTATCCTGTCAGAATCCAAGAGAAATAGTAAAAATTCTATTTTATTACAAAGATAAGTGTATTTTTTTTTCTTTGCTGCAATGTAGGCATGATTGTGCTTAAAGATCAGAAGCATATCAAGCTGAATAACTGGGATTAACCTGAAAAGTCAAGAGAGGAGGGAAACACTGCTATGTGGATGAAATTACTCTTATTGTTTCCTTTAGAAATATAGGTGATAAGTTCTAATCGTTCTAACACAGTTTTCCTAAACATACACTTCTATTGTTTATTATAGAATTGCATTGGTGGCAGGTAGACGATATAGTACACTGTAGGAAATATATTTTATGATATGAAGATGATATCAGATGTTTAGTTTTATTTCATCTTGGTTTTTTTTCCATGACAGCTACATCAAAACAAAAACAAAACAAAATTAAAAAAAAAACAACAAAACAAACAAACAAAAAAACCCAAAAATAACTAAGTTGGAAACCAGTGAAAAGTGGTGATCGTCAGATGTTGGAATTGGGACTTGAACAGTTTAAAATCATTTTTGGTGACATGGAGAGTGGGATTGAGTGCACCCTCAGCAAGTTTGCCAACCCAAGCTGTTTGGTGAAGTTGCCATCTTGGAGGGAAGGGATGCCATCAAGAGTGATCTTGAAAGGCTTGAGAGATGGGCCTGTGTGAACCTTCTGAAGTTCAACAAGGCCAAGTGCAAGGCCCTGCAACTGAGTTAGGGCAATCCCAAACACAGATAAAGGCAGGGAAAAGAATGGATTGAGACCAGCCCCAAGCGGAATGATATGGAGCTGTTGGTGGATAAGAAGTTCAACACAAGCTGGCAACGTATGCTTGCAGCCCAGAAAGACAAAGGGTCCTGGGCTGCATCCAAAGTAGCGTTGGCAGCAGGTGATGGGAGGTGATTCTACCCCTCTCCTCTGCTCTGCTCTGCTCTGCTCTGGTGAAACCCTATCTGCAGTACTGCATCCAGTTCTGGTGTCCTCAGCACAAGAAAGATGTGGACCTGTTGGAGCAAGCCCAGAGAAGGGCTATGAATATGATCAGAGAACTGCAGCACCTCTCCTATGGAGACAGGCTGAGAGAGCTGAGGTTGTTCAGACTGGAGAAGAAAAGGCTCCAGGGTGACCTTATAGGACCTTCCAGTACCTAAAAGGGCTACAAGAGAGATGGGGACTTTTTTGCAAGGACATATGGTGATAGAGAGATAGTGATAGGACTGGAAGAGGGTAAATTTAAACTAGATATTAGAAAAAAATGTTTTACTATGAGTGTGATTCACTGAAACAGGTTGCTCAAGGAAGTGGTGGATACCTCATCTTTGGAAGTGTTCAAGTCCAGGTTGGATGGAGCTCTGAGCAACTTAGTCTAGTGGAAAATGTGCCTGCCCACAAGAGGGGGATTAGAAACTAGATGCTCTTTAAGGTCCCTTCCAACCCAAACCATTCTGTGATTCTATTATACTAAACAAAATAGAACAGAAAAAACAAACAAAAATTCATACAAATTCTTGTTATGTCAGTGAATTATGGAAATCCATAACCCTTATTTGCTTCATAAATCTCTGAAAGGATCCTTGAATATGTTCCGATCTAGCTTCCTGAGCCTCACACCGTAAGTACTGAGTAAAATATAGTCTTACCATTCTTCTACCAATAAAATACATCAAATTTACATCAAGTCAATGTCACTGTAAAAAGAAGGGGTTTTTTCTTCAATACATTTTCCTATCTTCCATAGAAAACATGTGCCTTGTAAACTGGTGTAAAATTCCTAGGTTGAACAGTGTATTTCCATTAGAATTGATGGATTGAAAAACCAAGAATCCTATATCAGTTGCAGATGAATTTAACCTATGTAGAATCATGAGATTAATAAATGAGAGTTCAACGTCGTGTAAATCTGGATAATTTTGGTAACATAATTTTCTTAACAGTAGAGACCTCATTCATGATTGAAAAATTGACAAAATGTCACAAAAAGAATCAGCAACACTATTAAAATTACTGTAAATAAACAGATTAAAACAGCATACTCTGCTTAATGGATTTTTTCCTTTCTACTGCTCATTTCTCCCTATATGTTCTCTTTCATAAGAAAACTTACATATCATTTCTTCTCAAAGTCTATGCTTCATAACTGCCACATTTATTTTCCATTTTGAATTAATAGACCAAAATCAAGAAATAAAAATAAGTCTGTTCCTTAATCTAACAAGTGAATACAAATATGCATTTGCACACGTATCGTTAACAGCAGATGGAAATTAGTAAGTGAGAAAAATTCACCTGTTGTTTCTCTATTTTGAATTTCTTTGTGATTTCCATACCAAATTCTGTAATGTCCAGGCACAGAAGTCCAGTAAAGGAAATTGATGTAATTTATTTGTTTGGAGGTGAACTGAGCTGATTACTCACCTATACAACTATATTATCTTCCAAATTATAACATGCCAACCTTTTCTACAACTCAACTTTGTTCTCTTGTTCACAACCTATATTTATTTCTGTCTCAACTGAAGTTTCTTTAGGTCATTGTTTATATCACTCTTGCACAAATAAGAACTTCTGTGCAATTCTAAAAACTACAAAAAAACCCAATAATTAAGGAAATATTTAGGTTAATATGAGAAACAACTTTCATTAAAATTCTGACCTGTAGTTCTTTCTGAAAAAAGTGATAAAAGCACCATATTTTTATCACCTTTTTCAAATTCCATCACTCTCCAAACTAGGTAAAAGGCTTGGCTTTTACTCTCAGTTTCCCACCGCTGTCATATCAAGTGGCATTCCAAAGCAGAACTTAGCAACAGTTTCTCAGTGTAATGGCTTATTTTTGTGTTTAATGACACTGAAACACCTCTACAGAAACATATCAGTTTCAGCGAAGCTTGTACTGGTCAAAGTTAGGGAGGAATTTTATTTGTAACACTCTGAAGTCCAGGCAATAGTATGAAAGACAAAGGTGCAAGTCCTGTTCATCTTGGTTTAAAGCAGGAATTTGAAATATCATGTTTCACACTCTGGGCAATTGACCTAATTTATAGTGTCTTGGCTGTTCTGGAGTGAAGTTCAGACTGGGTAGAGGTGATGAAAAGGGAGGGAATGGTTTTGTTTTTGCACAGCATTGAAAGGTCTTCAATATTGCAATGTCATAAGGAAAAATCATCATAATTTCTCTGAATCTAAACAATATTAGTCTTAATTATGTGGGAGCTATGTGAACTCAGTCATGAAGACAAAAAATAATTTGCAAGAGGTATCTGGTCACAGTCTTAATTTGACACGTGGATTGAGCAGAGCAGAAACCATATGGGGGTGGGGGGAAATCACATAGGGTGATCTGTTCTTTGTAGTGTCACAGACTTCACAGGGTAAATAACCTTCCATTTCCTGTATTTATTACAGGCACTTGCTAGACAACAGAAGAATGTGAGGTACCATCCTGGGCTATGGAAGACATTTTTTCCAGTCACGATAGGCTTGTTTGCTCTGCTTTCCTCTGCTTTCCAAACATTACCTTGATAATATCACTTCCTCCATATCTGTCATTCTTCTAATATTCATCTCTGTCTTCTCTAAACTCTCTTCCTAGTCCTTCTTACTGTGCCCACCTTTGCTGGCAATGATATCCTCAAGGAAATAAGCTGGCAAGTTTTCACTCTAGAAATATGACAACTGAATTTTTTAGTAGTCTGACAAGTTGGTCATATTTAAGCAATTTCCGAAACATAGCAGAAGACAAATTTCTGAGATTAAGTTGCTTGTGTCCTTCCTCCCTCCCAGACAGATCCCAAGTCCTTATCTAATCATATATTTAGGTGGTAGAGTTTCACAAATAATTAGCTGTAGGGTTATTCTTAGATGGGCAAGACTAGGTATTTTCAGAAAAGCCAGGGCTAATTTAAGTCAGAATAGTAAACATATTTATTGTGAATACAAGGTTTCCACTACATAATGAGTATTTTGCGCAGTTTTAAGAATGATAAAACCACTTTTAATACTGAAAAGTTTTGTATAATATTACCTACCAGCATAGTTAATAGGTACTGATAAACCTTAAATCAAAGCCGAATGTGAACACAATGCATTCTTTTTAGTGAAATAAGTTCAGCTTGTACAATTCAGCAGAACCATTCACATATGTAAGATTAAGTCAAGACATATGCAGCATCTCTATAAAAATAATTGCTTTAGAACAATCTAAGAGCAGTGTGACTGATCTGACTGTGACTAGATGTGGGAGAATATGTTCGGAAACACAATTCAAAGAAACTAAATTTAAAAGACAGCAGAACATCGCATCACAATAATGAATGTTGTGCATGATAGTTTTCAAACAAAGGTGATCTATACTATTAATCTTGTGAGGAAAATATTGCATGAGACATAGAATGCAGAATAAAGGTGTATGGTATAAAATTGTTTGTAGCCGGTAGAAATTAGCACAAAGCATTTCTTCCTGAAAAACTTCTTTGTAATATGACTGCAAATTGGGAAATCACTTTTGCTAAATTATTCATTTTTTGTTAAAGAATTTCAGCTATCTGCACAGTGCACATGTTTCTCGTCAAGCCAATGGTTACTACCATGGGGTTGCTTTTTATCCACTCAAATGTGCAACACTAAACAAACATAATAAGTATATAATTATATGATCCTTTTCATCCTTGAGTAAAGGAAAGGCATATATTCTTCACAGTAGAAACTAATATAGTAATGAAGCTGTCAGAACCACATTAGAGAAAAACATGTGCTAAAGCAATGTTATTCTAACCTTGGGTCCATACGCTTAGCTGATATAAATGAACTTCTTTTATTCAGCTAAACAAGCATGTGCTCATCTGCATCCAATGAAGATTTCACAGGTGATGTATACTAATACTCAAGAGAAAAGCAGAAAATTAAAGTCAAATTTCACAAATAGAGGGAAAAAAGTATTTCTGTTAAGTTTCCTTTAACTTATTTTTTCTGAACCCCTTGAAGAAAAATGAAAGTTGGAAACTGAATAAAATTACACACAATTCATCTTAGCATACGGAGAATGAATGTTAAATTGACAAGGAGATAAATACTGAAGGCAAAAGTTTATGGAAAATATATACTTTCCCAGCAGTTCAGGAGTCATAAGGCAACCATAACCTCAACTGGCATGAATGAGAATGGTGTCAATTTATATCTAATCTGCAATGTCTGGGAAGAAGGAATTTTAAGAAGTAGTAGCAAAAAGCAAGTCTTGAAAAAGCTGAACCCACATTGAACCATTTGTCAATTTGAAAAACTCCATGAGCCAGAAACACTACATAGGATGTTAGTGACCCTATTTGCTTTTAACAGAATTGGGCATGAAATAGCTGTATCCTGTAACCATGCAAGAAATGTATCATGAGACTGAAACACACAGCTGTGTTCAACATTCTTGTAAAAATAGCTGGACAATATCACATGTGTCAAACAAAATTGTTATTCTTCATCTCATATGTGGATTTCAGCTGGAAGATAGCGGGGTTGCATTGCACTTAAAAATAAAAGCATTTTGCCTCTAATGTCATCCTACAGGTAGTAACACTGGAGAGAAGGAAAAAAAAATAGTCATACATTAATGTTACTACAAAAATGGCTCTCATCTGAAAATGTCAAAGTTTTTGTTAACACTAAGCCTGATTCGTCATAATTTTATTCTTGGATGGTAATTGATATTAGTAGTAAAATGTATAAAACATGATACTATGATTCTTTGGACAATAGTTTCTATTGATTTTGTATAGCTCTTGATAACTTCATAACTCTGAAAAAAAGTCAACAAAAAAAAGTATTACACTTTTTGAATACCTTTATCACTTCTCCCACTGCTAAGTGAGAAGTGACCTAATTGTAGCCTCTCAGTATCTGAAGGGGCCCTACAAAAGAGATTAAAACAATTCTTTACTGTGAAGACGTTCAGGCACTGAAACAGGTTACCGTGAGAAACTGTGACTGTTCCATCCCTGGCACTATTAAAGGCCAGGTTGGATGGAGCTCTGAGCAACCTGTTGTAGTGAAAGGTATCCCTGCTCATGACAGGGGAGTTGAATGGGATGGGCTT
>VYZS01009870.1:8811-49151 GCA_013400695.1 Neodrepanis coruscans | reverse complement strand
AGTAAGAGAAAAGAAATATAGCTTCTTCTAAAGAAGACCCTTGTATTTGCCTAATGAGATTTGCAATTATCCTGGTAGGAATGTCAGTGACAATAACTATTTTATCAAAGTTTATAATCACTTTACAAGTGGGGAAGAAAGTGAAGAAAATGATTTTGGGATGGGATATTGTTTTATATTTCAAAAAGTTCCCTGAATGAATTAAAAAAATAAATTAAAAAGTTCCCTGGTGAATTTTTAAAAAAATTCATACTGTGCCAGGACCTAAGTTGTTAAATTACAGGTTAGAAATTAATATCACTGAGGTATGTTTTCAGTTGTGAGAACATATATACTATATACTAATATATTTAGAAATCTAATATTTTACTTCAATTGTACAAATACTTTTTAACAAGTTGAAATATATATGTACATTGGAAACATAACATTGCCAAACCAAAGCATTTTCTTTACGAGACTTAACTTTCAGCCACTTATATTTTCTGATTGTTAAAGTTGTTTTAAATACATAGCTGAACAAGAATGGTGTCATTCCCAATTCTAGTGAGACATATCTTAGTTTTTCATTAATGAAAAAAGATCTATAATTAAAAAAAAAAGTGCTTTGGGTCTGTAGCACCAACCATGTTTGAAATCAATTTATAGCAATCCTTACTGTGGTACTTGGAAGAATTAGCATGTTTCCCTCTCAGATTAAGTTATTAGAGATGAGGAAAGCACATAAATTAATTGGTTTTCTTGACTAGTATACTCTTCAGCCAAGTTCATGATATCCTTTTGGTGATTTAGAGATGGCTTAACAGTCTAGCATCTGTGGTAGTCATAGATTAGCATCCAAGCCTGTCAGGAAAATGGAGAAAAAATACACACCATACCTTGAAAGATCGAGACTGTTTTTACAATGCCTTGCTTTTAAGTGGAGTTAAACCAAGACAACATGACCTGTATAAAAGAGTATCCCCATGGAGGATCTCAGATGAAAAAGTGATGAGAAAGAATGGGCTCTGGCATTCTAGGGAACATTTTTGTATAGATCACCACCACTGCTGATCACCAAAACTAACCAAACTATGTTAGCACCTCTTGCTTTTTCTTCATTTTCTTTCCTTTTTCTTGATCCACTATGGAATGAGCAGGCAGAACTGCATGTCCCTATCAAGCTTTCATTTTAAACCAGCTGCAGGTAAGCAGCACAAATATAACTTTATTAAAAATAAATCAGAGTTATTACAGTAGTCACCCACAGCATATGGGAGCTTGGGCAGAGATACATCAAGATCAGGAACAACACAAAAATGCAGGACTTCACAATGAAATAAACACTTTCTGATTCTTCTTAGTCTCTGGAAAAATAGGCAGGAAGACAGCCACAGTGGGAGTGAGGAGAAAGAAAATAGAAGTTGAAATGACAAAAGTACCTGAGAAAGAGAGATTCTACAGAAGGGAACCTGGCATGTCCATGGGAGAACCTCAAGCACTGAAAAACACTTATCAAGCAGAACTACCTGTTGGCCCTCAGCGTCAGAGAGCTTTACAAGAACTTTTTAGTGAGGCTAAGCAGTTGAACATGGATGATACTGTTTTAAAGTATCACAAAAGAGGAATAAACTCAAGAGTAGTCTTTTGACTTTTTTGAAATCAATGCAGAATCTAGCATTGCCTTTGTGACACTACAACTTCCTTGCAGCTGTTGATGTGTGAACCTGGGGCTGCCATATTAGTCACGTGGATTTTATTGAAAAGCAGAAGGATTTAAGACTGAGAGAAATAGATCCCTACATGTGCTAATTTACAACCCAAAATAGATTCATATTTCATTGCTGATATTTACAGTTGCTTTTCATGCTATTTTTTGTATGTATAGAGTTCTGTTTCTACTCTTTCATGCTGCTGGCTCTACTGTAATGCCCTTTTGCCTGGAGGGAGGAAGAGGAACAGATGGCATGCAGCTAGGCAATTAGACAACACAGTAAAGGCAGTAATCTTCCAAATTTAACTTCTCAGGCTGTCTCTTCAAGTGATTCCCCTTGTGCTTACCATGCAAAGTTAATGATTGTAAAATTATTTCTGTCTATCTATCTGCAGTCTTAATTGATATTAAAGTGACCAAAGCAATTTTGATTGACATTTGCTGAGGCTCATGAACTAGTTAATTCTGATTCTTTGTAATTGCCTGTACTGCTGCAAGCATTATGTACCTCAGCCAGCAAAGTAAGCCATTCACCAGCTCTTAAATGTGAACTACTAAATGCGCAGACTTTGGAAGCCTGGGAAGCTAGTTACAAAGTACTATGGGCAGAACGCAAAAGAGAAAAATGAATGGGAGGGAAATTAACAAGAACAAATGTAGTGTTCAAAAGAAAAAGAATCACGCTATTTGCATTGAGCATGAAACATACTCTGAAACCTCACTGTAGCTACCTTGATGCCTGATAACGTTCTCTCCACAAAAAAAAGGAAATAAAGGAAAGATGTTGATTTTTCTGGAGTAAGTGATTATCCGCTGTTTTAGTGTTAGAGAGTAGACTGAAGAAATTATAAAGCTATCATAAATAATTTAAAGTATGTAACAGCATACATTGATTTAAATAACCTAGTAATTTGGCACAAGCCCAAGGAATCATTCTCTGAGCTAAATTTATGTTCTGTATTTTCAAAATGCANATAAATATATATATATATATAGTGTTCTCAGGAATTCAGAAGCTGCAGGGAATTTCTGAGCCCTTTGATTGCTGTGACTGTGAAATGGAAGCATTCAGCCTGCTCCAAGAGAACAAGAGTTTAGTCAGCTGTGTGCCCATCAGCCTCATCTCTTATTCTCTCACAGCCACAGAGCCTTTTTTAGTCGCAAAATTTTTATCAGAGACTTGAAGGGTGGAAAAGACATATTTTCAGTCTCATGTGATCCCCTGTAGTGAGATTTTTTCCAAAGATATATCTTCCAGAAAGCTAGCCAGAGTGGATGTCACATGGAGCAACATGTAAGCAACATTTAGTTGCTTACTAACCCTGCCTGTTACAAAGCAGNTTTTTCTTCATTTTCTTTCCTTTTTCTTGATCCACTATGGAATGAGCAGGCAGAACTGCATGTCCCTATCAAGCTTTCATTTTAAACCAGCTGCAGGTAAGCAGCACAAATATAACTTTATTAAAAATAAATCAGAGTTATTACAGTAGTCACCCACAGCATATGGGAGCTTGGGCAGAGATACATCAAGATCAGGAACAACACAAAAATGCAGGACTTCACAATGAAATAAACACTTTCTGATTCTTCTTAGTCTCTGGAAAAATAGGCAGGAAGACAGCCACAGTGGGAGTGAGGAGAAAGAAAATAGAAGTTGAAATGACAAAAGTACCTGAGAAAGAGAGATTCTACAGAAGGGAACCTGGCATGTCCATGGGAGAACCTCAAGCACTGAAAAACACTTATCAAGCAGAACTACCTGTTGGCCCTCAGCGTCAGAGAGCTTTACAAGAACTTTTTAGTGAGGCTAAGCAGTTGAACATGGATGATACTGTTTTAAAGTATCACAAAAGAGGAATAAACTCAAGAGTAGTCTTTTGACTTTTTTGAAATCAATGCAGAATCTAGCATTGCCTTTGTGACACTACAACTTCCTTGCAGCTGTTGATGTGTGAACCTGGGGCTGCCATATTAGTCACGTGGATTTTATTGAAAAGCAGAAGGATTTAAGACTGAGAGAAATAGATCCCTACATGTGCTAATTTACAACCCAAAATAGATTCATATTTCATTGCTGATATTTACAGTTGCTTTTCATGCTATTTTTTGTATGTATAGAGTTCTGTTTCTACTCTTTCATGCTGCTGGCTCTACTGTAATGCCCTTTTGCCTGGAGGGAGGAAGAGGAACAGATGGCATGCAGCTAGGCAATTAGACAACACAGTAAAGGCAGTAATCTTCCAAATTTAACTTCTCAGGCTGTCTCTTCAAGTGATTCCCCTTGTGCTTACCATGCAAAGTTAATGATTGTAAAATTATTTCTGTCTATCTATCTGCAGTCTTAATTGATATTAAAGTGACCAAAGCAATTTTGATTGACATTTGCTGAGGCTCATGAACTAGTTAATTCTGATTCTTTGTAATTGCCTGTACTGCTGCAAGCATTATGTACCTCAGCCAGCAAAGTAAGCCATTCACCAGCTCTTAAATGTGAACTACTAAATGCGCAGACTTTGGAAGCCTGGGAAGCTAGTTACAAAGTACTATGGGCAGAACGCAAAAGAGAAAAATGAATGGGAGGGAAATTAACAAGAACAAATGTAGTGTTCAAAAGAAAAAGAATCACGCTATTTGCATTGAGCATGAAACATACTCTGAAACCTCACTGTAGCTACCTTGATGCCTGATAACGTTCTCTCCACAAAAAAAAGGAAATAAAGGAAAGATGTTGATTTTTCTGGAGTAAGTGATTATCCGCTGTTTTAGTGTTAGAGAGTAGACTGAAGAAATTATAAAGCTATCATAAATAATTTAAAGTATGTAACAGCATACATTGATTTAAATAACCTAGTAATTTGGCACAAGCCCAAGGAATCATTCTCTGAGCTAAATTTATGTTCTGTATTTTCAAAATGCAACCAAAATCCAGTATATAGAGAGATGTTTGAAAGCAATTTCCATTACATTGGAAGAGACCATCAGGCTGTTCTGTTTTTAAAGCACAGAATTGCTAGCTCTAGCAAGGTATTTGCTAATCCTGAAGAGTCTGAGGCTTAATCTTTATCTTCCAGCTGTTTCTGAAGAACATAATACATTGCTTTGTAAAGGTGTGTAAAATAGATACCCAGCTGTAAACAACTCCAGTGTTACTTTGTACTTTTAAAAATTTAATTAAAGGATGTTGAAATTCATAGGGATAGCAGAAAAAGTTTTTTGCATTTTATTTCTTTTTACAGTGGCCAGGCTCAGATTCACATAAAGTTGCACATGCAAATACCATACCCTGAAATGATCCGGGTATATGCTAAATATTGTATCTGGGTTTGTACTGTAGGCTCTATTGACAGCTCTCTCAACCTTTAAGAGACTCATTTCTTCACATGTTTGGCCTCTACATTCTATACGACTTTTGATAGGTGAAACCTGGGGGGGTCACAAGACAAAATTTTATATATATATATACATATATATACTATATATATACATATATATACATACATATACATATACATATATATACATATNGAGAACGCTCTGGAATAGTGCCAGTCTCTCTCTGGGGCTCCGGAAGAGACGCTGGGATAATTAGAGAAGGCCTGAGACTGATTTGAGGACCCCCAGCAGCGTGAGCCTCCGCTCGGCTTTTCTGAAGAAAAACACTCAAGACAGTTAGAAACCGCTAGCCCCCCTCCCCTTCCCTTTAGCCCCCAGGAAGGCATTTTCAGTGCTGATGGAAGAGATGTGGTCTTTAAACCCGGGCAATAGCCGTGGATAATAGCCAGTCCACCCGTCCCGGAAAAGAAAGAAAACCACAAGGGAAAAAGAAGATACCCCCGAGGAAGAAGTCTGCCACCGAGGAAAACACGAGAAAAATGCAATCCCGAGAGAGAGAAAGTCCACCCCTCCGAAAAAAAGAACGATCACGAGAGAACGTGATCCCAAAGGAAAAGAAAAAGAAACAGCTCATCCCCCTCGGACAAAACTATGCTACCACTACGAGCCCGGAGCCCAAAAGAGTAAGATGGCACTTGCTCTCCCCTTTTTATAGGGGGCTCCGATCTGCACATGCGTAGATGGGCCCCAGGGGGTCGGCCCTCCTCTGATTGGACAGTCGGCACCCCGGGGCCCACCCCAGCAAGGCCTCGTGCACCCACGGAAGTGCCAGGACAAGCCGGAAGCGATGGAAAGGCTGGAAGTGCCAGGGAACGCCGGCAAAATGGTGTCACCCAGCCAGGATGGCCGCACACCGGCGCTGCTGGGGGGAGGGGGCCTCTGCTGGACGTGCCGAGCTGAGCAGCACTGGGCAGTGCCAGGCTGCGCCGTGCTGCGCCGCTGTGGCCGCCGTGGCTGCCGCTGGGGGGAGGGGGCCCCTGCTGCAGGGCTGTCGCGGCCATGCCGCACCAAGCCATGCTGCACTGTGCCGCCACCAGTGCAGTCGCCGGTGGCCCCGCGTGCGCCTGCAGCCCCCGGGTGCCCGCAGTCCCGGGCACTCCCCCAGCCCGCGGCCCCTGCGCAGCCCCAGCCGCGGTCCTGGCCTGCGCGGCAGGAAAAAGACAAGTTTTACTTTCATTTTCACCCCATGACAAAGTCCTTTTCTAAATAATTTCTTTCTAGTGCGCTGGAGAATCCCCTATGTGTGTGGTGAGCCCACAGTATGTGCCTGTTTCCCCCACAGCTGTGACCAAACAGGAAAAATACATGGAGAGGGGGAGCAGTGTTTGTTGGGGTGATATTTCTTGTTCCTGTTGTCCTACTGTTTGGTTTTGCTTGGTTGTTTTGGTTTTCATTTTATTCTACATATATTTTAGTAAATCATTGTTACTTCCTTTTTCTACATTTTTTGACTGAAAGTTTTTTGATTTGAATGGTATAGTGAAGAGGAAGAGGAGTTTCTTTTCACTTCAGGAATATCCACCTTCTCCGGTGGATATTGCCTTAACTTTAGGCAAATACAGACCGAAAAATAAAGGAAATTGAATATATAGGGTAAAAAAATCAATTTCAAGATTAAAGGACATTGAGAAGGCATAGAAGTATGTATGACATGCAATTGATATCCTTTTTCCTAAACCTTCATGGCTTACATTCTCATCCCAGTTTTCCTATTGCCAGTACATTGACCAGAACTGTGTGTACTAGCACCATCCTATCCTCCATTTACAGAAATGAGTGACCTGTATGCACAGTGTTTCCTTCATGAGCACCTCTCCTTCCTTACTGTGACACAGTTCACTAGGAAAGCTTTGGGAAAGCTTTCAGAAATTATCACAACATTTTTGTTTACCCATTAGGAAACACATGGGTACATTTATACTTCACCACACTGCATATAGATATGTATACATCCATACACACACATACATATATATATATATATATATATGTATGCATGTACTTATAAAGTATCCATAGATACCAAACTTTTTTTTATTGACAGATTGATCAATAGATCAATCAGTACTTTCTATATGTTGTGAAATAAATCAATATATTACACTCAGAAAGTCTAAATTTAAACTTCTAATTGGCTTAGAAATTCTCAGAAGTGTTTTTTCCTTCTGTTTGCTAGACGTGAAAAGGTAAACAAGATGTTGTTGGTAGGCCCTAGCAAATGGAACTAAAGTACTCTCAGAAAGTAAAATTTATCTTTTCTCTACCTGGAAACTGCAAATAAAATGAATGCTCTTCAAGAAGCTGTTAACATAACAAAATTCAGATACTAGGCCATGACTTTTTTGTTTTTCTGATGTTCAGTTTCAGTTTCACAGCATAATTATCCATTTTTAGAATTTGGATGTGGGTGTATACATGTGTCCTCCCCAACAGCATTACTAGGTAAATGCATTTAACATAGTGACACCACAACAGCCTGTGAAATGTTAATTAGAAGTATATTTTAAATCTAAAAGTGAGGTACAGAACATCTAAAAGAAAGTACTAGCATTTCTTTTACACTGTTTGTATATATTTGTAATTTTTGGGTAATTCAGAAAAGTTCTCAGAGTTACATGACCCAAGATGCGATTTTTAATCACACTGATGTGTTTAACTTTGATCTTGCTCCTCTCCTCCTCTTCAGCCTGCTGCCAGTTGTTTCTGAGAGAAGATTTAAACACTTGGCATCAGAAACCTGCACACTTGAGAAGAACAAGATCTTCCTTGCCTTCAGATTTAATGGAGTGCTCTTTGTTACTGTAGGCCTCACTGCAAATCCCACTGCGATACACAAAGTAGAAAGGGAAATTGTGTTGTTTGGTTCCTGTCTTTTTAGTCATGTTTTCACTTTTATTCTCATGCAGTTGTGTCTATGTTTTGAGAGAAAAGTCCACCACCCATTTTTACTTCAGAACTTTTTTTCATGTGACTATTTTCTTCACCCTCACAGATACAGAGAAGGCTAAATTCTGAATTCCCCAGTAAACTGGCGTATTGTATTCAAACATGAACATCAGACTGTTTAAAACAGAATATGAGCAGGAATTTGTATTGAAGCAGGACCTTTTTAGGCAGGCCTCTGGTATGTTGCTATATGACTATCACAAAAAAATTTCAGTACCCTGCATCCTTCTACAAGCACCTTGGCAGTCATCATTCTTTGTGCATGGGAGATTTTTGCACCGTGAATTATGATTGGTATGCACTAATTGAGTTCTCTGTGAAAGTTTATAAAGCATTTGTCCATAGGGTGCCAACATGAGAGAAATGTCATTGTTTTTAGAAGTATTAATTACTAACAAAATATGAAATGGGGAAAGTTCTAAATTGTAATAATTGAATGTACAGTTATGTAGGGTGGAAAAGCTGAATGCCCTTCTCTTGCCTGTTTATCCACTGACTTCCTGGCATTAACTTACTGCTGCCAAGTTAACTTGTGGAATGCTAATGTTGCCTCTCCCACGACTTCCTCCATCTGTTTACCTCCCAGTGTTGCCCTTTGTTTCATTACCTACAGTTTATTAAATGTTGTTGTACTGGGTTATGTATGATTGAACCAAACTATAACTGCTCACTTGTTTTCCACAGCTTGTTTGGTTCAATACAGCTTTGATTTTGGGATTATTCTAATGGATTCTCAAGCTGTCTAGAATACAAAACATAGAGGACACTGTATATACAGTGCTTTGAATAATGGAGAAAAAGGAAGTAAGGGAGAGAGGAAGGAAGGGAGTGTGGGAGGGAGGTTATGGGATGGCGTTTTTGGTTTATGTTTTATATTTTCCTATTTTTTTTTTCCCAGCATGTTTGTTGGTGAGTGGGGATGGGAGCAGGAGCTGTGAGGGGACTGGGGCAGTCATGTTGGTCCCTGAGGCAGCAGTGGCTCCTGGGGAGGGCCCAGGAGCAGCAGGAGTAGAGATGCTGGAGCACTGGTTGCTGCTGGGAGCACCTGGGCCCAAGTGGGAAACATGGCTCCTTCCCTGCCTGCACTTACTCTGTGGGTGCTGCCTTGGGGGCATTACTAGGAGTTTTCCACTGTGCAGAGACTAATGAGGGGACTGGAAATGGAAACAAAGGACGTTTTAAAAGGCATGCATGCATGGCCTTTGCTTTTTTTTTGGACCTGGTAGTTGTTGAGAGCAGGTAACTTCTATTTTTTACAGTAGCAGGAGCTCACGTGGTGGAGTTTTCATCCCTGTTTCTTGATCCTTGTTGTGTGAATAGAGACAGCAGGCATGCATTGCCATCCAGCTTCTGGGCTCATCCCTGTTTCTGCTCAGAACAGCAACCCAGCTTGGTTCCTTGCTGGCTTCTGTGAGTAACGGCCCTCCCTCCTGCTCCTGCAGTGCCCCCCAGCAACTGCCAGAGAGCAACTGCTCCTCCACTGCCTCCGGGGAGTGTGCAAGGGTCCCCTGAAGAATCACAGACATTACTGCATCCAAGGACATTTGGGAAAGGGAGAGTTGTTTCTTTTTTGAATCATGTTTGTTCTTAATTACTGCGTAATTTTGTTTCCTGGTTTTCTTTTCATTTAAATAAATACACGCATACGTATATATATATAAATAATAAAATTGTTCCTACCTTTATATTGGTTTGTGTCATATTATTAAATATAAAGTGTATAACTGTCCATTAATCCAGGACAGAAGGTGATTAAACAGCTTAACAATCAAAAATTCAGGCCAATTTCCAAACATGAAACCTATCACCTGCAATCAAAAGCTGTTATCTAAATTCTCAGTCACTTCAATCATTTGAACAGATTGATACACATTGTAGTATCTCCTTGTGGGCCACAAATCCATGCTTTTTCACACTGAGAGATAAACTCATCCTACATATGAGGTCATCTTCTGTATCTTTGAAAATAAAAGTTCTCTTTTTCTATGACTATGGAAGCACAGCATGAAGGAAGAAATGTTCTGCTGACAAAAAATCTCTGACTACTANTGTATTGAAGCAGGACCTTTTTAGGCAGGCCTCTGGTATGTTGCTATATGACTATCACAAAAAAATTTCAGTACCCTGCATCCTTCTACAAGCACCTTGGCAGTCATCATTCTTTGTGCATGGGAGATTTTTGCACCGTGAATTATGATTGGTATGCACTAATTGAGTTCTCTGTGAAAGTTTATAAAGCATTTGTCCATAGGGTGCCAACATGAGAGAAATGTCATTGTTTTTAGAAGTATTAATTACTAACAAAATATGAAATGGGGAAAGTTCTAAATTGTAATAATTGAATGTACAGTTATGTAGGGTGGAAAAGCTGAATGCCCTTCTCTTGCCTGTTTATCCACTGACTTCCTGGCATTAACTTACTGCTGCCAAGTTAACTTGTGGAATGCTAATGTTGCCTCTCCCACGACTTCCTCCATCTGTTTACCTCCCAGTGTTGCCCTTTGTTTCATTACCTACAGTTTATTAAATGTTGTTGTACTGGGTTATGTATGATTGAACCAAACTATAACTGCTCACTTGTTTTCCACAGCTTGTTTGGTTCAATACAGCTTTGATTTTGGGATTATTCTAATGGATTCTCAAGCTGTCTAGAATACAAAACATAGAGGACACTGTATATACAGTGCTTTGAATAATGGAGAAAAAGGAAGTAAGGGAGAGAGGAAGGAAGGGAGTGTGGGAGGGAGGTTATGGGATGGCGTTTTTGGTTTATGTTTTATATTTTCCTATTTTTTTTTTCCCAGCATGTTTGTTGGTGAGTGGGGATGGGAGCAGGAGCTGTGAGGGGACTGGGGCAGTCATGTTGGTCCCTGAGGCAGCAGTGGCTCCTGGGGAGGGCCCAGGAGCAGCAGGAGTAGAGATGCTGGAGCACTGGTTGCTGCTGGGAGCACCTGGGCCCAAGTGGGAAACATGGCTCCTTCCCTGCCTGCACTTACTCTGTGGGTGCTGCCTTGGGGGCATTACTAGGAGTTTTCCACTGTGCAGAGACTAATGAGGGGACTGGAAATGGAAACAAAGGACGTTTTAAAAGGCATGCATGCATGGCCTTTGCTTTTTTTTTGGACCTGGTAGTTGTTGAGAGCAGGTAACTTCTATTTTTTACAGTAGCAGGAGCTCACGTGGTGGAGTTTTCATCCCTGTTTCTTGATCCTTGTTGTGTGAATAGAGACAGCAGGCATGCATTGCCATCCAGCTTCTGGGCTCATCCCTGTTTCTGCTCAGAACAGCAACCCAGCTTGGTTCCTTGCTGGCTTCTGTGAGTAACGGCCCTCCCTCCTGCTCCTGCAGTGCCCCCCAGCAACTGCCAGAGAGCAACTGCTCCTCCACTGCCTCCGGGGAGTGTGCAAGGGTCCCCTGAAGAATCACAGACATTACTGCATCCAAGGACATTTGGGAAAGGGAGAGTTGTTTCTTTTTTGAATCATGTTTGTTCTTAATTACTGCGTAATTTTGTTTCCTGGTTTTCTTTTCATTTAAATAAATACACGCATACGTATATATATATAAATAATAAAATTGTTCCTACCTTTATATTGGTTTGTGTCATATTATTAAATATAAAGTGTATAACTGTCCATTAATCCAGGACAGAAGGTGATTAAACAGCTTAACAATCAAAAATTCAGGCCAATTTCCAAACATGAAACCTATCACCTGCAATCAAAAGCTGTTATCTAAATTCTCAGTCACTTCAATCATTTGAACAGATTGATACACATTGTAGTATCTCCTTGTGGGCCACAAATCCATGCTTTTTCACACTGAGAGATAAACTCATCCTACATATGAGGTCATCTTCTGTATCTTTGAAAATAAAAGTTCTCTTTTTCTATGACTATGGAAGCACAGCATGAAGGAAGAAATGTTCTGCTGACAAAAAATCTCTGACTACTAGGATTTTGAAAGTAAATTGCCCACACTTTTTAGTTATTGGGTGTGATTCATAAAAAGTTGCTTTTTCAATTAAGTCTGAATTTAAATTTCATATGAAGTTGAAATACGTATTATTTCCCCTTTTCACGGGTAACACAGTGAGACTAATTCTCCTGTTGGCTGTCCAGGGATGGGGGCAGTCTGAGAGTCAGACACACTCCCATGTCAGGCAGGACCCGCCCTGTGGGAGGTAGTCACCACAGTGTCTTGAGCAGAATGAACTGAGGGACATGATGGGCATCTTGAAAAGCCAAGAGGTGACACAATGCCAGAGTCCATCCAGCAAGAGGTAAAAGGAAATGGATTCAGAGACAGGGCTGGAGACATGGCTACGGTGTGGGGTCAGGGACATGTAAGGTGACTGGCTTCAGACAAATTACCTACAGCATAGTTCAGGAAAGGTTTGTATCCTCAGGTCTAAGCTTAATGGAACTGACTAGTGCTTTTTAGTGCTCTTGGGGTCATCTGTGGTACTGACTGGGAAAACTAAAGCCGATAGATATGCTTAAGAGCCTGACAGTAGTGGTCAAAAGTTATCAAAGAATCACATAGTTACAGAACTGAAGAAACACAGAACCGCAGAAAGATTAATGTCAGAAGGCCTGTCTTGAGGTCATTTTGTCCACCCTTCTTGTTTATGATGGGTCATTCAGAGCAGGATGCCCAAGACAGTGTCCAGACTTCTGAATATCTCCAAGGATTAAGATTCCACATTCCCTCTGGAATATATGTGCTGGTATTGGTTTCCTCTAATGGTAAAAAAATATTTTCTTTCCACAGGGAACCACCCACATTGCAGTGTGTGTCCGCTGTCCCTGGTCACGTCACTGTGCACAGCTGTAAAGAGCATGGCTCTGTCTTCTTTGCCTCCTCCCCTTGAGATTTATGGACATTGAGAAGATTCCTCTGAGTCTTTTCTTCTCCAAGGTTATCACTCCAAGTTCTTTTAACTCATCACATGAGAGATGGACATTTAATCTCATCACACAAGAGATGACTCTCTCTTGTACTGGGGAGTCAAGCATAGTATGCAGCACTCCAGGTACTACCTCACCAATGCTGAGTAAGGGGAAAAATCAGCTCCCTGGACTTGTTGGACAGGCTTTGTCTTTTGGAGACCAGGATACCATTAGCCTTTCTTCTGGCAATGGCACCCCACTGTATTGTGTTCAACAGAGATATTCTCAAGGACTCATAGATCCTTTTCTGCAAAGCTACCGTTTGGCTGCATGGTTTCCAACCTGTACAGGTGCCTGGAGTTTTATCTCCCTAGACACAGGATTTTGGATTTCTCTTTGAACTTCATGAGGTTCCTCTCATCCCATTTTTTTAACCTATCAAGATCTCTCCCGATGGCATAATAGTTAGTCTTCCCACTTTAGTATAATCTGCAAACCTGCTGAAGAGAACACTGTTCCTCATGATCCGTATTATTAATGAAGATGTTGAACAAAATTAGGCCCAATATTGAACCCTCGAGTACACTGCTAGTTACCGGCCTCCTAGTAGACTATGTTTCACTGATCACTGCCTTTTGGGCCCAGCCTTTAAATAAGTTTTCTATTCTCCTCATTGTCAGCTCATCCAGTCCATATGTATCAACAGCTTGCCAATAACAATCTGTTGGGAGATATTGTCAGTGATCTTACTGAATTCAGGTAAACTATTTTCATAGTTCTCACCACATCTACCAGGCCACCTCATCATAGAAATTCATGAGGTTGGTTAGGTATTAGTTCCTCTTAGTGAATCCATGCAGGCTAGTCCTCATGTGCTTTGTGTTGTTATTCACATATGGAATTTTTGATAGTTTTTATTTGTTTTCTCAAGATTTCATCTTCAAGAGTGACAAGATATGATTATGATGAAAAGATGAAGATTAAATTGAGATTTAAGTAAAGTTTGAATTACTTCAAAGCCTTACATCAATAGTATTGAATTATGTATAACTAGTTATCGAGAGGTCTTCTTGTTTATGTCAGATAAACAATAAACATTGTATTACTATGCATTGTTTTACATTTCATTTGCTGCATATTTAACACTTTCTTGTCTGAGCATCAAAATATATAATTAGTTGCTCGAGTCACTCCATTGGATTGGTGTAGACATTTGCTTTTTCCAGGAGCCATAGGAGAAAACTTCAGTTCTATGAGTATTGTAAAACTATGAAAAAAATTTCAATGAGTGGATTATACAGGATTATAATCTGAATTATGCATACTCAAAATACTGTAGAATGAGTGGGAGAGCAAGCAGGTTTCAGGTTAATCAGAATAAGTTACCCAAGTAACAGTTGTCTTGCACTTTTTCTTTTATATCTTACATCAAACAATGATGCAAGGGTAAAAAACCCCAAACCCCAAAACCTACTCTTTTCTTTTTCTTGACATTTCCTATGGAATTGTATAGACAAAAAATAGAATCACAGATTAATTCTACAAACTACTTGTTTTGTCTGGATTGAGGCGCATGCATTACTTGTAAATAACCCTTGAAAAAAAGCAAGGTGATAAGTTGATTTATTTAGCTATTTAATTTGGAAGATCTTTCCCTGACAGATTTTAGAAACAGAAGCCATTCAAGCAAGCTTTCACCTCCCTTTAGAGTTTCATTTATTGCTGCCTACTTCAAATGGGTTCTACAGGAATTCTTTGAACAAAATGCCTTCCCATTAAGTGGGTGATGACATGAATAATTTTCAAATCAGTAGATTCACAGGTGTAACTGGACACAAAGCTAGCAATCAGTTTTTTTGTACTGGCAAATCAATCCTCAAATTCCTACTTGTTATGCATATCAAGTACAGGGACATTAAAAGTATTTAAAGTAATGGGTGGGCTTGCTTTTGGATACTTTCCTGTGACAAAATATTCTGTTCATATGGGCTAGTAATTACTACCTCCAAGACCAGAAAGCATCTACACGATCGTGTATAGGATTGTGTTTCATTGTCATCAGTAGGACAAAACTTTGGGAACTGTGTCATTACTTCCACTGCACTTCTAGATTCCTGAGGACTGTAATGGCATCACATACACAAAAATATTAAGCTAAGTAAAATATTTTAAAAGAAACTGAAAGCAGTTTTCCTCTGTCCTCCTCTTTTTGGAGCTCTAACAGGATACTAATATCCTTTTTCAATGACCAAAGAACAGTGATGCCCCAGTCATTTGTTATAGATGCATCAGTGCCAACAATTTCAGCATTTTCCATTGTATTTCACAGTCTGAACTGACAGAAGACTTTGGAAATAAACAATTGAAAAAGACATTCCCTTAAGGTAACTATCAAGTTCAATAAGGCTCAACTAAAATTGCTCAGCTGTCAGAGTAAAATACAGCATATCCACTTAGCTCTTGAAAGGATAAGGTATTGCTAACCAGCTGCTGGAGACAGCCCAGAGAGGTAGTGCCAGCTGCACAAAAGGATGCACTGCGTAGCAGTGTTCATATGAATGAATGCTAAATGGGGTATAATAGCTACGTGAGTAATTCTCTTCGAAGAACAAAGTAGCAAACAGAAACATTTTGTTTAAAAGTTATAATTATTGATAGTAAAGTGCACACACATAAATATAAAAAGCATAATTTGGAAGCCAAATGAAAGACATTAGAAACACAAGCTTTGAAAGGAATATTACCTTTTTAGAAAGCATTTTATTAAAAACAAGGTCAGAATGTTTGTAAGGATTAGTGTCTAGCCTTGCACAAATGTTAAAAAAAAAAAATGTTTGAAGCCCAAGTGCAAGTCTAAGTCATTTGAACCACATATGGAGAGCACACATGCTTTAAAATATCAGGAAAAAAAGAAAATGTCTTCCACTGCCAGGTCCTGAGAGTGGGATGCATCATGCATGATGAAATGCTGTTAGGTCGTTTCTGATGAGTTAAATAGACCACTGTCTGTTGCATAGTCTATCTATGTTGGTTTTGGTCATAGAGGTTTCTTTAACCAGAGGATGTGGAAATTTATGTTGGGTTGATTAACTGGATTGTTCCATTTGAAATGACACCCAGACGTAGTGCTTTTGCTTTTAAAAAAAGACTTGCTGTGAGAGCAATTACTTGACCCTCAAGGAAAGTCAGTGTGTTTAATTTTCAACATACATTACAATATTCAACATACAACTTGGAAATCAGATCAAAATTATGAACAGAGTCACCTGATAGCTGCGGTACACTCTATTAGAAGAAAATTTTCAGTGCTTTTGTATCTCCTACAGGTTTTTGTATCTCATAAGTCCTTCCTATTATCACTTACTAGAATGCTGCAGCATGAATTTTTTTTCTGTACATTCAACCTGTTCTTTTCGGTAGCAATATGATTCCAGATAGCCAGCATTTACTGTAGGCAAAAGGAAAGAGCCCTCTCAGGAGTGACCAAGGAGTGACCACACATTTCTCTCACTTTGTTCAGAGGGAATTTAGTTAATTTGAAGAAAAGGAGCTGAAAGGAAAGAGAAAGAGAGGATTATGCAGGATGCTCCAGACCAGCATTGAAGATGGGCTTTAAGTACCTTGATGAAATTAGAAAAAACAATGCTGTGGAACTTCAACATGATGCTGTTGTAGGGCAGTGTGCTTTTCTTACTCTTCCTGTGTCAAGATTTCCTACTTTGTGTGAACTCACAGTCATCTACTCACCCACTGAACTTGACTCATCCAACCACATCACGATACTGTCCTCTGATGTGAAGTACTCACAGCAACAAAAATTTCATGTGATTAATGATTTGTGAAGGAGAGAAATGAAGGGTGCACCAGACAGAAGCGACCCCTGTAGTTCAGAGGCTATTATATGATTAGCATTGTAGATATGGCATTCCTCTATATGCAAAAAACCTCAGGATATACTCCTGACTTCAGTTCAGCTGATAACCTGAAGATTTTTATTGGATGTGTGATACTAATCATGGCTCAATGAATTTTCACTATCCCATCTTTTTTTTCTATAGTCAATAGTCAAATCACAAGATTGCTTTGGGATTCTATGTTGCGCTCTTACCCATCCATTCTATGTTGAAAAGCTGTTCATCAATAAAGTGCAGGTGTGCATGTCTTTTACTAACCTGAGAAGCTACAACTGCTACCTGCACTCTGCCTCATCAGACATCTTACAACGAATGACCAAACCAACAGGCTTTTAAGACATAATTGTAAGGAAGGATCTTCCCCCAGGACTCATCATTTTTGAAACAAAGTATTATTTGTGATATCTCAAATCCTGGTCTCTTAGGTGTTAGCTAAGTAAAAGATTCATCAAGGTGTCAGAAATACAAGAGCTAAGCTCATTATCTGACTCAAGAACATCATTCTCACCAGCCAGGAGAGAGCTAAAAGAAAACTACTTTTTTTCAGAAGAGTGTATATGCTGCCAAAAACCATCTTTCCCTGTAATGAAAAAGTTTGGCTCAAATGGCCAATTCAGACCAGAGTCCTCTATATCTCTGCCAAACAAATAATCAGATGGAGGACATTACCAGGAGCATGGCATCATTCTCACGTCATCTGATTTACACTGTGCTAAAGACACTTCTGTAACTCTTTAGAAGAGGAATCCTTGAATTCTCTGTTAAAGGATTATTTGAGCATAGAAACCCAGTGAACAGACTAAGTATCCAACATGCCTTTCCAGCCAAAGAAAGGGTGCATAATTAAGTTTCAGGAGCCAGTGGCCCAGTTAAAAACTGAGCAATTGTGCTACCACCTCTGGATTTAGCCAGTCTGTTTATTTTTTTGGCCTTATTATTAATCTGACTATCACTGATCTCCTGTGTGCAGTCCTTTAAGAGATGCCGGTCTACAACAGTAAAAATTTAATAATTCAGACTGAGAATACACTTATTGCCTGCTACAACCAGATTGTATTATTGAAAGAGAGGTTTGGATTTTCATCTATGTGCTAAATCTGTGCTATGACATGGTCCCTGTCTCTAGGTTTCAGTATGAGAAAATAAAGAGTCTGTAACTATTTTGAAGTCTCCAAAACACCTATTTCCTTTGACAATGTATTAACCTCTCTTTCTTCTGTGCACCTTACAGTGGTAAAACAAACAAACAAACAAAAAACAACAAAACCAATGAAACAAACAAAAAAAGACCAAAAAACTCCTTATTTCTCCTGTATTCCTTGCAAGCCTGTTGAGTCTATCAAGTGTGAACATCTGGGAATCATATTTTCTGCTGACCACTGAATCAGCATAAAAGGAGAACATGATGAGTTCCAGCTGTTAAGCCTCCTGCTTAGAGGATTAGAGAAATTGACCCACAGAATGTTTTACTACAGTACCTGAAGCTATAATAAAGATATGTGGGCCACCTTCTCCACAACAAACACATAAGGGAGTTGAAAGAAAGTAAGCAGGGTTGAGCTGTGGGAATTTCATCAGTCCTCCACAATCCTTACCCCTAACTCTTTATAAGAATAGAAGGAATTTTACCTTCAGAATTTTTCTAAGAATATATACCTCCTATCTCTAGTTTCCCCTTGCCATATACAGTCTAGAGAAACACACATTGAACAAAGAACAACTGAAAACACTATCAAAAACCTTTGAGTATTATATGTTTTGATTGGGGTCCTTACTTCAGCTGAGGCATTTACATCTTTTGTTATTGCACTTATACATTTAGGTTTCAATGCATCAGAACATAAAAATGTCTTATCTGTAAAAAAAGTATTTGACAGGCAGACACATTCATTTATTTCTGAGTCTCTACTCCTAAAAGTATCCACACCTATGCAATAAATATAGAGAAAGTTAACTTCCAAAAATAGAAGAGATTAATGAGTAACATTCATGGTCATGCTGATTTGTCATTGTTGGTTGGTAAAGAGAAAATGACAAAAAGGTTCAGAAGCCTGTAAAAAAATTTCCCTACTTAGCAACCAAGATTACTCTGACTCTAGGACAAAACGAAATTAGAAATGAAAGTGAAGCTATCTTGAAGCAAAATTCATGGGTTTCTTCCATCTTCATGACCAAGTAGGTAAGAAAGAATGATTAAAAGTACGCAACAGTCATCACCTCTAAGTGAAGCCATATCTGCAGCCATGAAATAATGCAGGCCACCTTAACAGTTCTGGATAGCCAACTCCTTCTCTCTGGAGAGAGCAGGGAATCAGATCAACCAGGGAATAGCAAACCCCCATTGACAATCTAGTGCCAATTTCCGAGGTGTGAAAAATGAGTATTGTGCCCATATTATTAGCCTTACAATAAAACTCCAGGATGTGCCACTTCTGAAAGAGATTTCCCAGAACTACGTGAGACTGCAAAAGGTCTTTATTGCTATCTGGCCTGTATTTTTTGGCATTCACCTACCTGAAGACACATTTATGCATTAATTAAATGAACCATTATGCCTCTTTTATACAAAAGTCTCTTAACAAGTCTTGCAGTATAAAGAATCCTTACAAAATAATAGACTGCAAGAGCAATGCCTAGAGAGTTATTTTGTAACTCTCTGTGTTTTAAGGGGCTTCTGAGTGAGTTTGAATCAGCTCCTATAATTCAGGGAAGAGCCTTTGACAGTAAATCCTGCATAATGTTGTCTTGCAGGTATAAAAGCAAAAGTTCTATATATAAAACAGAGAGGCACTAATATTCATTTTATCCTGAGTGTAGGATACTCTCATACTTGCACTGATCCTTTCCAGTTTGACTCGCTTTTTATCATGATTCTCTTGCTAAACATGTTGCTTAAATCATAACCTGATTTTTGCCTCAGTTAATTTAGAAACTATCTTAATTTTCCCATTGTAGATGCTTTTATTTCCACTAGATACCTAGTGAAAACCAGACAGAAGACCATTTACAAAATGGAGAGTGAGAACCTGTGTTAATCAGAATGTGCTAACTGTTACTCCCTGTTATGATATTTCAGGCTTTTTTTTTCAGACATTTACTACCTATGTTTTTGGCTGACATCAAATCTGAAGAGAAGATGGTGAACATGGCTATATCTGGCAGTGACATATTCCTTAGCTGGCAGATGCTGCAGTTTGCTGACTACCTGAATTAGGCTTGGGTAGCTTAGCACATTTCAAAACAGATAGTTTCAATGAAAGCGACACACAGCTTATGGACCCAGACCTGTAAGTGTAATTGCCTTTGCTGTGTGCTTGTATGTAAGAATTGCTAGGCATCTGATGCACAAAGCTGAGCAGGACTTGAAATGTCTTTAACTTGAATTAAAGCAGATATTAAATACAATAATACAATACATAGATATTAAGTAAAGTCTTGCTGTCAAGACTTGATATTATTACTTGGTATTATAATACTATTTACAGTCATGACTAATACAGAGCCTGAAATCTGTACAGCCTTGCACCTGAACTTCAATGTCTTTTGTCCGTGAGATAAAAGGGACTCATATTACTTCCCAATCCACACCTAAGCCTTCCATTCAAATAAATATTCTCTATAGGCCATGGATTATTTATTTACCCTCAGACTCTGGTGGCCTTGGTCACTCAATTTCTTTTTTTTTTTTAAGTAAGAATACAAAGTAGGTAGAAAAATGAAATTAGGCTATTTAGCTGTTTTCTTTCTGAAATCAGAGAAATAGTGCCCTTCTTTTTTTTCCTTGGAATCCTGTTTGTTTTGTAAATATCTTAATACCTGTTGTGGGTTGGAAAATAAATCGTTTCTCCCCTCCCCCCATTCCCTGCCGTTTGGGGAAGGGGGTGTGTGTGTGTGTGTGTGTGAGTGCAGCCTGGGTTGTGGGTGCGGTTTCTATGTACCGCGGCGCCGGGGCCGTGGGCTTTCGCCAGTGCGGCCGTGGTGGCGGCTGCCGACGCGGCCGGGGCACTGAGGGTGCCGCCATGATCGGTCCGCACTTCCGGCCCGCGTGTCACTTCCAGCCCGTCCGGCCCGGCGTTCCCATGAGCGACCAGAGTGTGGGGGCCGTACTTGGGGCAGGGAGAGTGGATGCCATCTTCCTCTTTCTGCTCAGGAGACGGCTGCGGTAGCATCGCTCCTCGTCTTCACGCTGGGACTAACCTCCATGTGGGGACGGATCAGCGATTCAGCAGAGGTAGCCCGGTGTGGTGTTCCCTGGGGGTGGACTCTTGCGGGGTTGTGTTTTTTTTTCTTGTGGTATTTTCCTGGGTGGGCGGATTAGCGATTTTCCGCTGCCATAGCCCGGGTTTAAAAGCCACATCTTTCCATCAGCACTGAAATCCCTTCCCGNAACCATACTTTCTCTGTAAAACATGGTTAGAAGTGGGAAGGGATGGGTATGTGCAGAGAGGAAAGAAATCACAGTAAAGCTGAACTAGTTAAAAAAAGATAAAATTTATTAAGAAAAGACAAATAAATTACATTTTAAGTAATATACGTAATCGTACAAACTTAGCTGATCTGTAGAATGTAAATAGTATATCTGTTTCCAGCTTTTATATATTTTCCCTTTTTAAAATATTGTGTTGTATAATGCGGTTTGGAAAAATACATCTACTAAATTTTGTAGTTTCTTTTCACTTTTTCAAATCTTGTGGCTTCTATTCTTTTTCCTCCTCCTTCATCAAATAAAACCTGAAATATTCTAGGATATTATTCAAATACTGAAACTATGAATATGAACTGAATGTGTTTTAAGGGTGGACATGAAGACAGCTTGTAATAAAGTTCTAGATTTGAACCATTTTTCTCTTTAATGATTTTATTTTAATCAACAGATTTTGGGGGTAGTTTGTGGTTTTTATTGCTTGATGGGTATTTTTTTGTTTTGTTGTTTGTTTGTGGTGTTTGCTGTTTTCCACTGCAGCAGAAAGAAAGCTTTATATTTGACTACTGAGTTCATAGGAAATTATTACTGTAGTTTCTTGCTATTTTTTTTCAAAACAGCATTATTGCCATCACAGGATATTTCCAAAATGAACATTGTACACCTATCTTTTGTGATCTTGTCAGCCTCCTCTGAGACGTAACCATGTTCACACTGTGAAACAAAGGCCTAGGAGAAACTTACCCCATATGCTGATGCTTGGAGCCTCAGCAAAAGGAAAGATACCATGTTCAGGAGGTATAACAACTGTAAAAATTACCAGTTCCTAGTGATTTTTCCTAAGCCTATGGAGATAAAAAAAAAAAAGTATGTAGAAATTTCAATATCCCACCTTATCAATATGTTCTGAGATGCTACATTTATTGAAGTTTGAAGAGAAAAGATTTGTGGCATCTCTTGTCACGCATCGCAAGCATAAGCACACATAAGCATATTTTATTTTACCAGTAGTATCTTGACAATCCTTATTTGCAGTTTTGCTCTTTCTTTGTGCTTTTCATTCAAATAATTTAAGCAAAAAGCAAAACTTTCTGTTACTTATCTGACAACATCAGCTTTCCCTCCTCAATGAAATTATGTGGTTATTATTGATGCTTTTGCTTTGATACATGCTGTTTTCAGCTATGAACTATCTGGGTAACAGTGCTGCCTAATCACTACTACTAGAACTGAATACTTGCTACAGGAAGCAAGCCCTAACTCAGATGGAAGGAAAAGCAGATGGTTTACTTTTTATCCACAAGGAAGTTAGTATGAGGTAGTTTGAGTTTGGAAATCTGGGTGAAATCAGTTTAATTTAATGAAAATGAAAACCAGTTCCATGCAAGCAGAAGAGATTTGTTTGATGTGATAAATAATAGTAAGCATCTGGAATATGGAGAGTAAAAATGCTGCAGAAATTACATTGTGCTTGTAAAATAAAAGACAAACAACCAAAACACTCTTTCTAATCTTTCAAACATCAAGCAGTGTGATTACAATCTTCTTAGTTGAAGTATTAGTGGAAAGATGAGAGCACATGTTTCTGTATGTCTAATTTGTTCAGATGCAAAATACACACACCTTTTTTTTCAGACTGGAAAACCTGAGAACAGCTAAGTTATTTTTTTTTGGATGGAAGACTTGTAGAAAATACACAATAATTGCACTAGATCTTGATATTTAAACTTCCCCTATCTTGAAGCAATTTTTATCTAAAAAAGTTCCACTTACAAAATCTCAGCAAAGATTTCAAGATTTAGCTCTTTGGAGTTTAAAATAAAAGAATTCTTTAGTAATTTTAAATAATTACTTTCTCAAATATTTGTTGCATCAGAGAAATAGAGTCAATACTTATTAGTTTATTTGAACTTAAAAATAATGAATAAAGAATGGTAATGAATAAAGAAAATACATTATTTACTAATATTTTGTAAGAGCAGGAATATCAGTGCTGGGTTTGTACTCATTTTTCACAGTGATCATGACAGTAAATCTTCTAAGCTGTGGAGAAATGGCTCTGCAGATTTTGTAACTTAGACTCATATACTTCCAGAACTTATTAGTTTGCTCTTTGCCTTTAAATCCAGATAAATTTCTATGTCTTATGAATACAAGATCATTACTATTAAAGGGCAATATATGTTATCAGGAAGTATGAAAAGTGTTTGATCTGTTTTGTTTCATCTTACGTAATGCTATTACAAAATACTTAAACTGATAAAAATTCAGTAACTATAGGTAGCCATCGTTGAACTTGGAATTGTTTGGCACTCTGCAAGGAGGGTATGGCTACAGTTACCCAAAAGAAAAAAATATCATCAAACTGCTGTATGTTGGTATCCCAGCATTTTGAAAAATTGCCCTGAAAGACAGTCTTAAGGCTCTGATTCCCATATTACTGCTCCCTATCTTAATAGCCTTCTTCCCCAATGAAGTTTACAGCAGAAGTCACATCTGGCTGCAGCTGTGGTGGCAACATCATGCAAAGATTTCCATAGTCGCTTAGCACTGAGAAGGTAACTAATCTAAATGTGTTCTATCACATCAAGTAACATCTATCTCAAGTCACTGAAAAGAGATTTAATGGACCTTAAAAATATACTAATACTCCATGTCTAGATATTTATAGCCTTATGGATGACTCTTTCTTCTCCTTGAAAGACTCAAAGACCTTTGGAGCTCCATTATGGTCTCTACTTCACTACAGTTAATCTCATATTGAATAGGAAATAAATAAACCAGCATTTGATTAAAGAAATTGGTAATACTCTATTAATCACTGCAAATTCCCACCAAGAGTACAGTGCCCAGGGAAGAAAAAGATGCAATCGGAATACAAGAAGTTCTTGTTCAAGGATGGGGAGGAAACAAAGTTAAGAACTAAAACAAGGATAGTAAATAGTTGTTTAATACAAATATCCCTGTCAAAAATTTACTTTTCTAAGTCAATCTTTACACACTTTTTATCAATCAATCTTTACACACTTGTATACACACATTTCTGCCTTTCTGTTTTACAAGTACTCTGGAATTTCCAAAGCCAAATATAAGCCATTTTATTGAGTATTTTTTTGCTCACCTGAGGTAAAACTTGGCCCTATGGTTATGCAAAACATTTACATTACAGAAGAGATGTGGTCTTAGGAAAGGGGAGGACAGAAAGACACTTAAACTTCAATGCTTTGATCAATGATTGCACATTAATAAAAACAGACCATGCGCAGATTAAAAGTAGTAAAACTGAGTACTCCAGATGCACAGAGGGCATCTGCTAATTTATAATGTGGAATGAATTAGCAGGAGAATTACCTCACATATCTGCATTTTCTCACAGAAATCACTGATTTAGGAAGTAAAATGATTTTTTGTTTTCAGGCTAGTCCTTCAAAACTCTGTGGTTCATGTCAAAAGTCAGAAGGTGAGTTTCAGTGCACAAGTACCTCTCAGGAGGCATTACATACTGTAATGATACTGGATAAGGCTGAGAAGGGAGGCACATCCTTTAGCCAGTGGGATAAGTTTATCTTCTTGCAGCATAGCCTTTCATCTCTTCTGCCACCCTCTTGGTATTCTGAATGAGTGATAAAAGGTTGGCAAACAGGTATTAGAGAGGAGTTTCACAGAGTTCATCTGTCTGTTTTACTGTCAGACATTCTGGCACATGAATCAAAATGTTCAACAGTGTACGGCTGTCTGACAGAGGCTTGAACTTTCCAAGCAGAGTGCCTGAGCTCACCTATTTTAGAGCTGCTTTCATGTGAACAAGAAAACCAAACCTGAGATGAGTCACAAAGAGTGACTCGGACAAACTTGTCTTGCACCATATGCCCCTGTGAGTGAGGGTGAATAAAAGTGTGCTTGGTGTTGCAAAGGCTGGTCTTTCTATGATTTCTAGCAAGGGTAGGATGCTGTTGTCCTGTGAAGAGACCCTGAAAACTCTTAGCCATGCAATCAGAAATCTGTTGAATGCTCTATTTAGGGTAATGTCTTCAGCCAAATTGGTCTCTTGTCTCTTTCAGTATTCTCATTTTCTTGAATTTTTTTCTTGGCTTCAGTTTGAAAATTGTTTGTAGGTTCTTAATTGTCCCTTCCAGAGAGACAGATCAGAGGAATACAGGATTAACCAAATGTGATGAATGTTGTGCCTCAGGGAATGGCCAATACCTGATTTGTCAGAGGAAGGCCAAAAAGCCTCTAAACATAGTCAGTTGGTCATGCAAAAGATCCCCAAAAACCTAGCTCTAAGTACATGACCTTATTTGATAGCAATTTTACAAATATAACCATACCCCTGCACTCTCTCCTGTCATCCTTTTCCCACCAGTCAAATGATTCTTTTCTGTGTAGACAAGTGGGAAGTGTAAAGCTCAGATTTCATCCTACCTTAGGACCTGAATGTTAGACCAGAAGAGTAGTATTTCTGTTGTAGCAAATGAAGATAGATGTACTCTGCTGTTTTTACTGGGTGGAATAGAACTCCACTGAGGCATGTTGTGGCAACTGAGCTTTTTGCCAAGGTGAGACAACACTATTCTCTTCAGTTTCTCACCTAAATCATTATTTATATTTACACAGTTGTACACAATTGCATAGCCCACAATGTACTGTACTTCAGACCAACTCCCCAAATCTCTTGTTCTTTGTCAAATATCTCTACCTTTGCCATTCCTAGAGACTGATGTCTTGCTGATGTATTAAAACACTGTGACGTGTCTCAGTTCCTGACATTTTTCCTCCATCTGTAAATTGGAGCTGAGTCAACAGCTTGTTGTGTGTTTTAATTGCTTAATGTCTGAGAAATGCATTAAGTTTCTAGAGTGAGAACCATATGACAAACATATGACATTTTATTTTTATGGTTCTGATGCTAATGCTAGCTTCAGTGACATCCTCATAACTGGCTCAGTCATTTTAGTTTGGAAGCCAAATAGCTAGAGTGCAAACCTGGAAAGCCCTTTTTTCTGATTGGTACACTATTTATATAATGAGTAATAACTTATGAAGCTTGACTGGAAGAAATTAAAAGGGCAATAAAAATGTCATACAAAGTCGTGATGAATTTAGAAATAATCATTCATAATTTAGAGTTTATCATGCCAAAGTGTTATTTCTTCATTTGATAGGTTTAGGTCATTGTAAAGAATGTGCTCCTGCTTGCATCTGAAACTACATAAAAAGGAACAATAGTTTATGGCTACTTGATGAGATGTTAAAATTTTGCAGCACAGCCGAAGATGGGGGGAGGGGACAAGAGAAAATATCCATTTGAAGGTTTTCTTTGCCCTGGGCTTTTGTGGTCTTTGTTCTAAGTAAACATGAGTCTCTGCCTTTCTTCTTTCCTTTTTTTTTTTTTCCCAGTTTTGTTTGTTTGTTTGTTTGTTGTTTGTATTTTTTAAAATTTTAATAGCTTGTTTTATGTGCCCATGTGTGTTTTGTGCATAATTAACTTAGACAATGTTATGGAAGATGCAGTGAATTGATTTTTAAACTTCAGTGAACACAGACCTCTGTGTGAATTGCCAGCAAGGAAGGAGATGCACAATGTAGCATTCCACAGATACCTCTTACTTAAGTTTATTTCCCAAACAACTAACAGGTCAGTATCCTGTCTCGTGAATACATCTTCTTGAATAATCCTTTACACTCTGCTAAATGTATTAAAAGAATAAAGCCTTTAGAAGTCAGTACTTCCCTTCTTTCCCCTTTTCCCTTTCTTTTCCTATCTCTTTTCCGCCATCTCTTTCTCCTTTTCTTCTCTTCCACATTTCTTCCTATTTGCAGATTCTGAGGGTATGTTGCAGCAGTAAGAAGTTTAAAATATTGTCAGTATTGTCTTCAACAGAACAAACCAAAATTTCTGACCTAGTAGGAAACATACTTTTCAGCTAACCAAATCTTATGAATGTCATTCAGGTGCTTACAATAATGTATAGCTACCAAGTGCACTGATTCTGTCACGATCATGTAGGATAATAGTGTTAGGAAAGATTATTATGGGTTTTTTTTTAATCCAAAATGGTTCTCTTTGTATTGCAGGATATTTTGTATCTTTATAGTTGAAGTACATTTTTGGATTTTCCCTGCTGGAAGATAATGACATTCTTTAAATTTCAGTCACTTTATGTCCATGTGTTTTCTGCTTCTCTCCTCCCACCTTGAAAAGTCTTCTAATGTAGCTGTCCATCAATGCCTCTTTAGGAAGGCTGTGAATGAATGCAAAATGTTGCTTTGAAGACTTTATGGAGATATGGAGTGGAAGTCTTCAAAAATCCATGTGTGGAATCATAAAAGCAGGTTATCATTCCGTTATGTTCTACATGCTGAATGCCTAAAAAGTCTTGGAAGGTTATGTTCATTTATTAAGGCTTTTGGACCAGTTCCCACATGGGCAATCCAGTTGATTCCACAAGCTAGTTACGAACTCTGGAAAAATCTATTTAAATTTTGCTTTTATAGCCAAAGTTCTGACTGTCCAGCATAATAAAATACAGAAGAACCTGTGCAAAACTCTTCACTTATATGATTATCAGGTGCCAAAAAATAATCTGATTCTTCCTTCGTAAAAAGTACCCACAACTGATTTTAAGTGTAGATAGTCTTGGGTAAGCCCACTTCTACCAATTGCATAATTAGAGTGTTTTCATCACAGTGAAATCCTAGGAAATATTTTCTAAGGATTAGGTACCTGACTGTGACATCACTCCTTAAACCTGTAATTTTTTTAGGCTGCCCAAGCTGAGTTACAAAACACATTTTCTTTCAGAAACTGCTCCAACGTTTTCCTTGGTTTGCTGAAGCTTAACTCCTTCACTATTAAAAATTGTAATTTTTACCCTGTCAGTGATGGAAATTCTATTTTTATGATCTTCCTAAATCCATTCTCTAAACTTTGAGTAAGTCTATGCAAAATCAAGACTACGAACCTTGCCATTCTCACCTCTTTTTTTTTGCATTGGCTTCCTCTACTTGTCTGAAATTATTTTAAAATCAACTACCCTGTGTTATCGTTATCCCATGCAAGCCACTATGGCACCTGTTTATTTTCTCCTTGAAGGCCAGTCAGTTATTTTTCCTAATAGGCAATGAATCTGTATTACTAGGAACTCTTTGTCTGTCTCTGTGTACGTGTGTGTGTGTAAATCTACTCGGTTGAGTAAGGTCGGTTAAATACAGACTGGGCTCAACTCATCTGATTTCAGATGCCATCACAAACATCATCTCTGACCATCTTCCCTGACATTCTGAAAACAGTTTTTGTTATGTATGCTGATATGTTCATCTGTCAGTTTTCAACTTCTTTTTATATCACCATATCTTTTGAGGCCCCTAGGCACAATCCTTTTCCTTGTTTCTTCCCTTCATACACCTGTGCCTCAACCTCTGCTGAGCTTTATAGTTTTTGTCAGCTCCCAATTTAGTGCAAATAACAAAAAAAGAAAAAAAAAATCACTTTTCTACTGCTGTGATATAGTTGCATACTCGATATATCCCAAATTCCATCATATGCTGCAAATAAATTTCAGGGAGAATTTACCTTAAACCCCAAAGGCAACAATATTAAATTCAAGCAAATTTGCTGAACAAACTTTCCTTGGGATGTCTGTTGTGCCAGCTGTCACGAAGAAGATGGCTTTAACCAGCTGTTCAAAGGAAGGCTTAGAATTAAAAATTTAGAAAGAAGAGAATCTCTCGACTCTAATGTTTTATTTTTCTGTCAGAGTTTCTGGGAAAATTGAGACCCTTTATTGATTTGACCAGTCTAGCAGTGTTTCATATACAAGAAACCTTCCTTGCTTAAGATTCACCAATCAGGGAGTGTATTCAATACCTCCCTTCAAGGGAACTTGTCACCTGACAAACAGGAAATCCTCTAAGCAGATTTAGCCAAACTGATATTCCGTTGTCAGAATATGTATTTACCAAAAGAACAGTTATGAAATAGCACCCTTTATTAACATAAATACATGACAAGTGAGGGTTCAGGCTAGTTGTAGTTAGTTTTGTCTACTTCCGTCCACTTAAAACTACATAATAACACATATAAGAAAAAGCATAAGCACAAACTATAGAACAGACAATTCATTACAAATAGAGAAAAGCAATACTAACCTCTAAAGAAGACAATTAGCACATGCATAAGTTAAGCCTACTCACATTGGCATCCCAATGAATGAGGTGAAGAAGAGGGTCAACTCGTTAGCTGATCCTGGCTACAAGGAGGAAATAAAGCTTCTCCCAAATTCTACCAATTTGCAACTGCTTTATATTTTTTTTTTTCCTCCAGAAAGAAGTGTGGAGTTTTTTGTGAGTGTTATAGTCAACATTTCTAAATTTTGGAGTAGTGAGATAAGGGTTTTATTGTTTATTGATGGATTGCTGACTCTGGTCAAAAGTCCTGTCCAGTTCCTGCATAGAAGATTGATCAATGATACCTCCATATCATTGCATTCTTCCAGCTGCACGTGTTTCTTTCCATTTAGATAACATTTGTGACCTTGTGTTATCCAGGAAAGAGCAGCTGTAATCTTTCTTTTCCGCTCTGGGAAAAGGAAGCAGATCTTTTCTCTGCAATTCTTAGCTTCTGTTGTTCATCCACAACTCCACACCAACTCAAACATGATGTTTTCAAATCTTGGTAACCAAGATGTTCCAGGGTATCAGTTACTACTGGTATGTACAAATGGAAGACAGACTTATCCTAGAAATTTTGCTTCACACAGGGAGAAGATAGATTAATTAGAAGGAATAAGGATATACAGAATGTTCACAGTGTAAACTTCAGTTCAGGTCAATGCAGTGTTGAGATTTAAATTTAATCTGAAAGCTATGAGCTACAGCAAATGTCATCTGTTGGTTAACTAACAAATTCCACAAGAACTGAGGAAAAGGGCAAGGTCATGCTATCAAGAGTCTCTTCTAGACATATCTTTTAAATGTACTTACCTCTTTAGTTCATGACCAACGAAGTTTTATTCCTTTTTCAGCTGGGACTTTACCTACTGAAGTGATGTTTTTCATCAGGAAGCTGATGAATAAGCCCTAGAGATTCTCACTTAGGTAAGTATTCACTGAATTCAATAAAAAATGTAAGACATGAGGACCTCTATCAATATTTTTCATTATTTGAGGGATATACAAATACATATAATTTCCATTTACTCTAAAAATTCAGAAAATTATATAATAATATATACACGTGCAAGTTAAAAAGATATTTAATCACTGGCAAAGTCATAAAATATTTGAGAAAATGTTTGTCAGTTTTTTGTTTTTTTTTTTTTAAGACAAGCAGGTTTTTCTAAGAATCTAAAAATATACTATGGAGCTGCAATTACCTTTAGAAAGATTAAAGGTTAATTTTGGCTGTAAACTCTAGAAAAAATGGACCTAACCAAGGAAATTACTAATGCTTAAAATTCCTCAAAAATTATTTTAAGTCACATTTAAGAAGCTGTTATTATAAGTGATTATAAATTAATTAAATATTAATTATTGCAAGAATCTCTCCAAAATGGTAAAGCTATAAGACAAACTATGTTACCTTATAATTTAGATTTACAATAGTAATTATATTTTATTGTTATTAAATAGGGTTTGAATAATTATTCAGCTCTGATCGGTATTAAGCATGTTAGCAATTATTAAGCATTGCAGAAATGGTTCTAAACATCTACTCTAACTAGGGATAGTAACCATCCTGAGTATTGAGAATGTTTCTTTCAAGTTTGATAATGGTGGAATGTTTATTGCTAATTTAATAACTGCATCAAATTAATAAACCTAACCTATTTTAATTTCATAGTGTTTGGGTTTAGGACAATATTAGGTTTATCAATGGTCAAGAGACGTATAAAGAAGGCAACAATTTATTAAATATAGATATATGGGGGAATGGATGGGTGTAATTGCTCTGTTATGACCAGCAGAGGGCGCTGTGTGTCTCTCCAGAGGCACGAGGGGTGCAGTTACTCTCTTACGGCCAGCAGAGGGCATGGTGGGTGCCAGCCAGGNCCTTGCTGGGCCCGAGGGGCTGATGGGAAAACCAGGCAGAGGTAACCTTGGCAACCTGGGCCACTCCAGAGGTCCTCCCACCCACCTCTCCTCGCAGCTTAACTGAAACTGGGTAGGGGAAAGGAGTTTTTTCTTTGTCTTCACCTGCAGTTTAAGCCAAACCACTACAATAGGCATAACAGTTTCATTTTTCTTCCTTTTTTCCACTGGATCTTGAAGTCAGAAGGTGTTTTGCCTAACAGTTGATCAATTGTAAATTATTATGTAGCAAGTAGAAATGTTTACTTTTAAGTGCCATGAGTTGGGTTTTAGAGGTGAGGAGTGAGATGTTGAATTTCCTATCATTTCTTCACCTGCTTAACAGAAGACACATTTTTAAGATATGAATTGAACTACTGGATTTTTTGACACTTTTTTTGGTGAAGCATCTGTTATATATCAGCAATGAAAGATGATAGAAAACATCTTGTTTCATTGTAGTATTTCTTGGAGCATCATTCTACACTTTTGTGCTATATTCCTATGTCAATTTTCTTCCTATCTGGATCTACTTACCATCAATAAATATCAGCGGTAGTTTAAGGTAGTAAACTACAACAATTTCCACTGGCAAAATGGGGAAATCAAGGGCCAGAGAAATATGAAATCTCAAGATATGAACAATTATAGCAAAAAACAGAGAACAAGAACTTAGAACTACAGACTCTGGAAGACCTAGATTCATCTCATTCTTAAAAAACAAACACTGAATAAACAAGAGGCAGACAGAAGCAACTTAAGCGTAGTTTCCCTAAGCGGGAAAATACATATAAGGAGATAGTTGTATTTGGTTATAAACTACGTGACTCAAAGCTGTGTGGAAGTAGAGTTGGCTAGTTTGCTATGAAACATGAAGATAATTATTTTTACAGGTTACCAGTCATTTCTACATCAGTGGATGAGAAGCACATAGAAGACATTGAGAGGGGTACATAGGGAGGGACCAATCTTTACTATAGATTCTGTAAAGAATAAGCTGGAAACTTCTCAAGAATAACACTGAGAGGTTTTTAAGTTTCATGTGCAGAAATGACAAATGTCAGATTCAGTGCAACAATCCAATACATGCTTCAGACCCATCAGAATCAAGAATGACTGGGAAAATAATGCACAAAAAGATTTCAGCATCTAAAAATATTCAGGGGTTTTGTTGGTTTTGGTTAGGGGTTTTGTTTATTTGTTGTTTTGGTTGGTTGGTTGGTTGGTGAGTTGGTTGATTGGTTGGTTGGTTTATTTTTTTTTAGAGAGGAAAGATGACATCAGATTTTATTTTAGCTAGAATCGCTTTGACTTTTGGAGCCAAGGGGCAAGATAACACTGGCCTTTGAAACTTCAGTGTTTTTCATTAAGAGCTTGAAGTGTTATCAGTAGGTGTGAAGGTGTCTTGGTTTAAGACAATGTTAGTCAAGGAAGGCAGGACCTTTCTGGACTAAAAAGAAGCTCTTCCCTCCAAATTACTGTTTGAACTTGAAATTAAGAGGTTCTCAAGCAAAATATGTAAAAAGGGACAACAGCTCTTTACTAAATATATATAGAGAGAACAACCCAGAAAACAGCATCAACAACACAACAATAACAGAAACTTACACTCAGAAAACACCACTTCCCCTTTACCACTTTTCCTGTTACTACTGCTGATGCAGTTATAACTCACAGCCAGCAGAGTGTGCCCCTACACTGCCGGGAGGCAAGGGGTGCCATGGCTCACTCTTTATTGGCAAATGGTATTGTTGGGCTGCTGTGCCAGACTCTCCCAGAGTGGTGGGGGTGGTCACAATGTGCAGTGGCCGTGCAGGCCCAGTGCAGTGGTGAAAGGCGCTGCTGGCTGGTGGTGTTCCCTGGTGAGCGGGAGATGTGTAGACTCAGCAGGTCCAGATGGCAAGGGACAGAAGAAGCAGCCTCCAGCTCCAGAGGAAGTTACTGAGCCAAACTGGGTGCCCACAGGAGCAGCTCTGCTGCAGAAACTCAAACGGGAGTTAGGGAGGTGGCAGCTGTGAGCCCGGGGCAGCGCCCAAGGAGCAGAGGTTTCTCGCAGCAGCAGCAGAGGCAGTCCATGATGGTAGGGGTTGGACTTGAAGGTGTGTGGAACCAGGAAGGTAGGAACGGCAGGCACAGTTAGCGACGGCTGCAGAGGTCAGCCGGCCTGCAAACAGAGCTGAGAAAGAGAGGATGGGGGAGGTACTGGGTGCCCAACGAAATGCATGTGTCTGGACAACTTAGTGCCCCAAAAAAGCGAGAATGCAAATATTGCAGCAAGTGTCTTTAATACTCTTCAGGTCCCACAGTGTCAGTCTTTGAGAGTTCTCTTCTCCCCCATCCCTCCACCTACAGCACCTGCCCCTTCCACCTCCCAGCCCCAGGAGCACAGAGCTGCCAAAACAAGGAGGGGAACCCTTGCAGCACCCCCCACCTCATAACTGTGTGTTCGTATGAGGAATTCCACCAGAAAGTTCAATCCATAATAGTAGGTTGTATGATACAAGACAGGAAGAAACTAGTGTGAAGTGCTGCTTCTTTCCATAGAGCAAGCAGAAATGTCAAGGAAAAAAACCACAAGCCCCAGAATCAGAATAGGAGTGGAACCTTTGCATCTTGCTGGAGAAAGAAACCTGCTGTATTGCCAGTGGAGTGCCTCCACCTGCAGGTGAAGAACGGCATGCCCGGCCTGGTCTTCCAGTCTGGGTAAGAGGTTTTGATGTTCCTTTTGCTAAAGGAACATGAAAAAACCCAAGATCATATAGAAGCCTTCTTCATGGTCTGCCTCCTGTACAAGGTGTCCCCAGGGACCACTCATGACCCTAAAATACTAGCCAGGTCTGTTGTGCACCCCGAGGAGCAGCAGCAGGATCGCACACACAGGCACATGCCTGACCACACTTCTGAACTAAACATATCCCAACAGTTGAGAGCACTTCTGGGTTTCCTTTCAACAGTTCTGCTGCTGCTGTTCTTGCTGCTGTTGTTGCTGCCATCATTTGTGAAGGCTGGAAGCCTATAAGTTTGGTAAAAAAGTGTAGCTGTAAATTGCTCTTACACAGCTACTTTCACATCCTGGGACTGACTGGCAGCCTTCAGTGCACTGCTGTCCTCTAATTTGTGTCTAACTGTGAGGGAAAAAATGTGCAATCTGGAAGAGGGGAGCTCTCTTTGTCCATTCAAGCCTATGAACACACAGATGCTGACAGACATCCATTTATTAATCTTTTGTGTATAAGCATGTCACAGCCCATGGCTCTGCTAGAACCAGTGGCACATAAACACGCTTATATGTATATATATCCACATAAAGACCAAATACATAGCCCTAAGATGTGTGATCAACCAGTTGGTTTATTACCTTTATGTATCAGGAAAGTATCTTCCAAATATAGAGTTTTTATGTTGGCATTTTAAATACTCATTTTCAAGGCACACTAATCTCTGTAAGCTTTTCCTTTATTAACTTGCTGCAAGCTTGAAATCATTGTTTTCCCTCAACATAGTCTCAAATACTAAGAAGGTCTTGCCCTGTTCTAATAACATATGCAAGTAAGCAACTATTGGCAAAATACATATAACTGATTGTTCCCTAGAATGAAATGATGTTGAATTTGTGGCCATTCTTGTCATTTATAAATATGAATCACAAATGTATGTTGCCTCAGGGCAGCATCAATTTATTTGCTCCTCAAAAAAACCCTTCCAAAACCTCAAACCTACCAACAAAACAAAAACACCACACCACAAAAAAACCCAAACCAAAAAACCCCAAACCAAAATCCACCACAAAAAAACAAACAAAAAAAACCCGCTCCCAAAAAACCCCACCAACAAAAACAAACAAAAAAAGTCAAAAGCTCTAAGTAAGTTTTTGAATAAAGAATTCGTTAAATGAACAGAACAAACATGAGCTTTAGAAGGTTTTTTTTGATGTCACTGGAGTTGTCCTGAAAATTTTTCATCAGAGGAGACAACAACAGGCTTTCTTTATTAATTCATTTACACAGCTGCAAAGACTAGGAATTACCTATAAACATCCAGTGTTCATCTAGAAAAGAACGAATAACCTTCAAAGGAATGAGCAGCAAAGGCAGGGGAAATAGCCCTGCACAAAGAAAATGCATGGTATCTTCTGATGCAGGTTGAATTTTAATAATTGGGGAAGTTAATAGATGCTGTTTGGTGTCATTCCAGTCAAGATTTTTGTAGACTTGTCCCAACTGGAGTTCTCTGCACCTTGCATCACCAAACAAAACTTGAAGAGTTTGTTTTTCCCAGCTCTCCCATTTTCCAGCTTCAGAAATTCAAAAGCTTTATGCTTAAAGTCACAGTAGCAACCCAGAAACAACATTGCCAAACAAGACAACTGGGAATGTGTCAATTTCAATACCACCAGTTTTGTAAATTGTAAATCAATGTCTTAGTTACTACTAATTCTTGTCTACTCCAAAGACACTAAGATGTGCTAAGACCTTACTAAAACCTTGTTGACTAGAGATAAAGCCAAAAGTTAAAGCAAAATAAGATTTACTAAGGAAGGACCTGCTGCCATTTCCTAGTGGCAAAAAGACATTCAGCTGCCATTTCCTGGATAACATAAAGTCCATGTTGTCCCACAGAAGTTCCCTAAACACTGATAAGCACCTGTATACTGAAGAATGGGGTGGTAAAAAGGCACCACAGCCGGACTTCAGGTACAGCATGGGAATGTGGTGACTCTTTTTGACCTGTGCCAGCTATCCATCAATAAAAAACAGATGTCAGTCACACCACTCAAAAGTAGCATTTCTGAATGAAGTCGTCCAAAACTCCACCTAAACTTAAAGAAATAGTATATAGAGGTTGAAAATGAGGGGAAATTGGGAAAAGTTTTCCACCACACTGCTGGAGCAGCTTACAAGCTGAATTCTCTTCTCCACCTCATATAGGGATACCTGTATGAGCAAGCAGTAACCAGTGTATGTGCTAATTGCTTGCTTTAGAAACTAGAACTTGCTTTTCTTCATAATATATTTTGTGTTTTGCTTTAGATCTTTGTATATTTAGGGGAGCCCGGAATACAAACATGGTCTCCATAGGAGTATGGTGAATGCTTCCACTTTATTACAAAACACAGTTACATTTATAGTCTGAAACAGGGTTCACGCGGCATAAACAACAATATCACTGATTCAGGCATTCTGTTCACACGTGTCATCTCATATGATGATTGGATGTACACAGCAAAGCACGCAATCATCTTGGTATGCCTTGCAGTCTAACTTTCTTGCCTTAGCTCCTCATTAATTGCTTGTCTCAACATAGTTCCCTGATATTAGTGTTTTCAAGGACACACTGTCTTTCTCAAACTCTGGATTGTCCACATAACCTCATAATACTTTATGGCCTTGTTGTTTAAGAAATATTTCTACAGAACTTGTGCTTATGCTTTGTCTTATATTGTTTAAATGTGTCTTTGCAGACAGACTCCAGCCCCAACAACTATGAACACCTACTTGTCACAACTTGTATTAATAAAAAGTGTTATTTCCTAAGTGTTAGAGTGAGTCCTTTATTAAAGTGCTAACAGTTTCATCAATGGTGGAATAACAACCTGGGAAGGCCTGCTGAGGGATCCCCTCATCTGTTGACTCAGGCCCCCCCTGAAAGGGCAAATTGAATGCTCCCTCCAATTGATGAATTTGTTCAGTGAAGGTCTCCCCAGTATAAGATGCCAACTGACTGGTCAGACGTTAAAGGGTTTAAATTTCCCAGGGAATCTAACAGTCAAACAAATTAGAAGGGTTGAGAGAATCTCCCTTTTAGAAAGGTTGGGCAAAGACACCCTCTTTTTGTGACAGAGAAGGACCATGAATATCAATGTGCTGTACAGTGGACATTTACAGCATTAAACGACACCTATTATTTTCTTTGCTACTAATGATATTCACTGGTCAGTCCTTGTGTTTAAATGGACAGCACTTGGTACTATCCTGCATGACACTGAATCCAGCTCTCACTGAGGCTGGGACATTACTGTTCGTCCTTATTTGGTAAGGACACAAATAAGAGTAGAACACTTCAATTGTTGTGACTCACAATGTACACATCTCTGAGCATATTCTTGAAAATTGTTTTGCTCTTTTAAGAGTTCATACGTCTTTGTTTTTAAAATGCATTTTGTGGCATAACCTATCATTCTAGAAAGATGCTGAATGTCTTCAGTCAGAATCAATAAAACACATCAAATTATGTACACACATATAAATATATATCAAATAATTATAAATATATATCAAATTATTAAAACAGTTGGCTAGATTTCCAGCTAACTACCTTATATACTGTAACTTGAACAGATCAGTTTTGTATTACCTAAGCCAAACAGATCAGCTTTTTAATGACTGAAAAGATGTTACAGTGAAGATACAGTGTCAAGAGAGAGTTGGAAACCACATCTAGGTGTGAGACCTTTCTGCTGCTCAAGTTGGTACGCGGAGAGGTGAAGTGTTTACCACTTTCAAGGATTATATTCTTGCAGGAGAAATAGCTATTGGCTATTGGAAATACGTTGTTGCAATACCAATACTTTCACTGGCATAAAAAGTAACGCAGGTTACCAAAATGATAACTTAGGCAAAATCTAAAGACTAAGAAGTCAGAAGGAAAAATTTCCTTAAAAAACCAGTTAAATTGCACTTAGATACAGAAATGCTTTTCAAAATAAAATTCAAGGAGTTTTCTATGTATACATACCGGAGGGGAAAAGTTTGCCTTTGCAAATCCGTGTTAAGGTACATGTAAAAAAATTCTCCTGAAAACCAAAAATATCTTATTTCTGTAAAATGTGTCAGCTTTGTGGGACATAAAAATAAACTGCTTACTGCGATTCTACTCTCCCTGGTTGCAAAATTTCTAAAATGTAACAGGCCAGGAGACCGTTTAGAGCAGAAAATTGGCTTTTAAGAAGATGATGAAACCAACAAGGATGAAAAAAAGGCATAAATTTCAGCAATTCTCAAAGTCAAATTCAGAAAATAAATGTGTATAATTCTAAGAAGTGCTAGCAAAAAATAAGTTAAAAAATCAAAGTTACAACCTGTATCAATTTGGGACTGTTTTAATTTTTACAACGAATGAAATCACATATTCATATTATTATAATATTTTGTAATATTCAAAATGATAAAATGTCTCAAAGTCACCTGGAATCAAATTAAAATGTTGGTGAATTAGATTTACATTGTTAGAAAAAAAATCCTTTTTTTCTCTTAAGCAAAAGTTCTCTTTTCTTCCAATTGGCATAATATCTGAGATAGGCAATGCTGGCAATGTCATTTACCACTATGTGAAATTTATGGAAACTGGGCTGTTATGTGCCATTTGCTTTAAATGTATTAGACTTGAGTGTATCTCCATGGTAGCTACTAATAGAATAACATGACAATGTGTAACTTGTGTTCTAAAGTTTTTCCCTGAAGAGCTCAACTTTAAGATCTTTAGGATCTGCTAAGATCTATTGATGCAACCTTCTCTTCACTTATTAGACAAAAACTATGTTGCTGTGTATTTTTTAAATCATCAGCATGTTTTTTTTTGTGACACTGAATTCATTACCACTGTTTTACAGGAAGCTTGAGGCTTTCAGCATTAAACTTATGACTTGTGCATGAGTAAGAACAAAATTGTAGTGACTCCATCTATGAGTGATACACCATTTTTTTAATTACTTTTGAAAGCATTGCATGCATTTCCTCCATTTTGTTTTGTCTTGTCCATTTATAAATCATCTTTAACATTTGTGACAGTCTCAGACATCCTGAAACAATTTCTTTCCTCTTCCTGTTCACAAATTTGACAACTATCTTCCTTTCAGTTTTCCCTTCTCTTTCCACCATATTGCAAGAAACAAGAGTTGCCTCATTTATAGTTCCACAAAGTGTGCAGAGTCAGCCAGTGCTTAAAATGGTGTTTAATACCTTGAGGAAAGTCTCCCAGTGCGTCCAAGGCCACACTAAGAAAGAGCTCGACACTTTTCAGGCTGTCTTGTCCTCCTTCTGTCTCTCTAGTACTAAATTTAAGTGCAAGAAATGCACTTGCCCCATTCTTTTCAGGTCTCCTCTAGCAATTTCTTATGTAAACTATTTTTGCTTGTTCCTATTGGCCAGCAGATACCTTCAGGGATGCTTCCCCTTAGGGCAGTTTCAGGGATCAAAAAGGCTCTCTCACTGCTTAGTTCAGTGACTAAACTTCACTCTACATTTGCTGACTTTGGACTAGCAGAAATAGCCATCTTGCAATTAACTTAGTCTCACTTACCTGTATTTTTAGAGACTGATTCATTAGGCTGCAAATAGATACAATGCTTATGCTCTCAGCTTTTAAGAGCAAATAAATATAGCAACACAGACAAAGAGGTCTCCATTTTGTAATTCTTATGCAGCTGTTTTAGGGACTTTTTTTTTTGCAGGGGACTCTCCCAAAGCTTGCCTTTGCCAGCCTGTATAATTGCCAAAGTGACTGGAGGTTCATAAGGATCGAAATGGCACAGGAGTCTGATCTCACTGTGATTTGAATAGGTCTCAGAAAGAGCAGAATCAAATCAGTGTGACAAGAAGATCACAATGTACGCATAGCCTGCAGAATATGCTAAAGCAGCTTCTTTTTGTCCAAAAATGGTATTAAAAGGAGCCTCACATGATCTTTTCTCCTTCTGCCTCACAGAACTAGTAGCTTCTGATTTCTCACTAGGAGAAATAACATCCCCTCAGATGTATTGTGTGCACTTTCTTAGATGGAAGCCCAACAAGTAAGAGCAAAAAATGGAGAGAGTGACAAAAGAAAGGACACACCCTACAGTCACTTGAATTGTTATATGCATATATAGACTCTTAATAAATCCAGCATCATGGCTGTGAACTTAACAGTCAAGTCATGTGCTGCCTGCACTAGTACTGTCAAGTATTAATGAAAGCAGCCAGAAGCTTTGTTTCAGCACACCAAAGAGAAGTGGAAATGAAGGAGGAGTC
>VYZS01009868.1:10385-25177 GCA_013400695.1 Neodrepanis coruscans | reverse complement strand
ATTTTCTAACCCACAACAGGTATTTTTCTAAGGTAATCTCCTGCATTATTTTACCCTGTAATATTCAAGTAATAGCACTTGTGTACTTCTATGATATTTTACTTTTTAACTTAAGGTGTGTCAGGAAATAATACTGAGGATGAATTTTTTTAACCATGGAATGCTATCATATGTCAGCAGAAGAGTGACAGAAATAGAGCTCATGACAAATTAATCCAGAATATTTAACTGTGATTGAATTCTTACTAGTAAGGAAGAAAACGTTGAGTCACTTTGAGTAGTAGGTATTAAAAGTCAGATGTGTTTTGTTTTAGGTTCTTGTCATATTCTCAATATGAAAAAAAATGAGGAGTGAGGAGGAAAGAAAAGCAACCTTTGCCAGTATACTTCAAGCAAAGAAATGTTTGGAATCAAATTTTGTATTTGCTTGTGTATATAGATGCACAGGTGATTTGTGAATATATTCAGCATTTTCTTTAGCTGGTATTTGCAAATAATATTTCCTTCTGGCCAATGCACATTGTACAAAGGAATAAGAGTGTAGCTCAAGTATTAAATCTGTAGGAATGCTTCAGTGTGTATCTTGGCATAAGAACTGGCTTCCGGCTAAGCTTTCCATAATCATGTGCAAGCTTAGATAGGAGAAGATCTGACATTTGATTTCAGAATACTAGTTCATTTCCTCTTCTTTTCTCTAAGGTATATTATATTTATTTAATAAAAACTACATGTTTCCCTAATAGAAGACACTGATATTATCATAAAGGAGCATAATAGAAGCCATAAAGACTAAGATAGTGTTTGTATTACTTTCTCATCTGTTTGCAAATATTATCTAATATCAAGTTTTACCTTGATGTGATGTTTTGTGTGGCTATGACTAATAAGATAGTTCCTATTCAAGCTAGCGTGGTCCTGGGTCTCTTCAACTCCTGAGCATATGCTGTAAAATGACTAAGTAATAAAAATAGGACCTGTACAATTTCTGCACACAATGCATCCTGTATCTTGAATTTGTCTACAAACACTACTTTGCTTAGGTCAACAGACAGCCTGGCTTTTGCACAAGCTTACAGAGCTCCTACAATCAGATTGCAAAGAAAGGCTACAGAAGAGTGTGGTGGTTAAGGCAGTACAACATTTGTACGGGTACAAACAGAAAGTAAAATTGTCAGTGGAGATGCTGGGAAAGAGGAAGGTAGTATTGCAGAAAAAAGGAAGATCTTATTTCAGTCTTGGGAATATTTCGAAAAATAAATTAAAGGAGATAATCAGCAGCTTTACTGTAAATTTAGGAAGGTGTCACTGTGTCCTGGTTTGGACAGTAGAGGGTGCTACTGAGCGATGAGAGACTCAATAGAAAGACAACAAGAAAACAGTTTATTAACTATGGGCTATGGAATCTGGAAACCACTATACCTATGAATCAGTAATACAAACAACAACCCGACAATAATAACCGTGAAAAGAAAATAACAAACTATGCTGCTCTGGGCCGGCTGCTGGGCTATGGAGCATGGGGAAGGAAGGAAGGCTGGCCCCATGGATGGCGCTGGTCCCACTCCGGAGCTGCTGGAAAAAACGACAGTGAAAAGGAATCCCCGGGGACCCAAGCAGGAGAGATACCGCAACTCCTGTCACCTCTGGGTGGTTCCCTGCTGTTGCTGCCTGAGCTCTGGTGATGCCACGCTGCTGCCCGTGCTCTGCCGTGTTGCAAGGGAGCCAAAAAAGGCTGCTTCTAGCAGCGCTGAAGGGAGCCAAAAGAGGTAGAACTTCTGTCTCTCTTGCCTTTATAGGGTGCCTCTGCTCGGGTTTTCTCGCGGCACCCTTCTGGGGCGTGCCGCCTCTCCACTGGACAGTGGCACTGCGCGCCACCCCCTCTCCGAGACTTCACCACAAGGAAACATGGCAGCATAACTGCCAAAACACTCATGGCTGCACTCACCGGGAGAGGGGCTGCCTCCGCTGCCCTGCCAGTACCATGGGGCACACGGGGGCTGGGGGCCTGTGCCCACCGCTGCAGGTCCACTCTGCGCCATGGTGCTGGCCTGGGGCTCGCCCAGCCAGTTGTGGCAGGACTCGCTACTGGCCATGGCCCCTGCCAGCAGCAGCCAGACCAGCACTGCCGCCAGGGGGCCCAGCCACGGGTCTCACTGCCGCCGCATGACGGGGGCCATGCGCTCCGCTGCTGCTGGCCCCAGCCTGCCATGCCTGGCCCCAGCCCGGGCAACGGACCAGGGTGGTGGCAGCGGAGGGCTGCTCCTGGCCCTGGCTCAGAGACCAACTGCACTGCTGCCCACCGCTGAGATGTGAGACACTGAAGTCCATCCGTTTCACTTGCTCTGCTCTCTCATGAAAACAGAAAAAGTTTTAAAGGACAAACTCCCCTCCCCTAACATAAAAGACAAACCCCTCCTAACCCACAACACACTGTCATAAAGGAATTGGTTTTGAGCATCTTGATTTTTACACGTTGTTTAAAATACTGAATTGCTCTGTTAGAATTTCACAAGCTCTATTATATTCTTTAGGGCTGTTCGCATGAACACAAAATTCGATCATCTGAATTTTGACACTATTTTTCTCAGGTACTTTCTGTAACTTTTTGACTATTACTCTCAGGAGGAATATTCAGCCTTGACTTAGAACAAAGCATTTATTTATTGCCACCTAGTCATAAGCTACTGAGCAAGCCATTCCTTTGTTTCCTTAACCAAATCTAGAGGCAGTGGGACCTGAGTCCAGGTCCTTTTTTTGAAAGAAGTTAGTATTTCTGATGGGCAAGTAACTATGTATCTTCATAATCTTAGCCATGCCCAGCAGAAAAGGGCTAGAGAGCTCTACCTTATGCACTCTGTGAAGGCTTGTAAACATCTAAAATACAGTGTGAAGAAGTAGGTAATCCAGCTAGTAGCAAAACCAGAAAATTATTAAACTAACATAGGATTCACAGAGTACCTTAAGAAATGAAAAGCAGCATACCAACTTTCCACAAAAACACTGGCAGGGGCAGGCGGTGATTGCCTTTGGAAATCAATGCTCTTTTTTGACAAATACATTAGTTTAAAATGGCTGGTAGTATCAGATGTAGGCAACCTCCCTCATCTCATAAAGATAAATCTTACATTTCATAGATGCTGAAATCTAAATTTGGCTTTTGATGCCTGTATGGATCAATGTTTTAATTAAAGAAACCTATAATCCTCCTTTTAGCTTCCACTTTCTAGTGTGTGTGGCCACATGTAATTTTTTATCCTACAATGGTGAGATAATTTTGAGAATGCTTTTGAGAAAGACAAATAGGTAGGCTTTTGGAAAATTAATAGTGAATCCAGTACTAAATTCTGCAATTATACATGCTAGCTACTTGACCATTGTTGTGAGTTTTCTTAATGTGCTTCTATTTCTCTAGCAAAATAAGTAAAATTAGCATTTATTTGCTATTTCTGTTAATATATTTTGAACTTTCCAACCCCTACTTCACAACTGAAGCAGCTAAAGTTCAAATACCTTCATTAGTATAAGAAGTCCAGGTTCACTGGTTACCAAGTATTACTGAAGAATGATCCCATCAAGGAGATTTGTAGTATTACGAAGTGAAACAGAATTTGCTGAATGTTTTGTTCACAAGAATTTACATGCTAATGAGCAGAGACGTATGTCTGACAAGGACCTTTAAAGGAAATAGAAGAATCGTATTAAATTCAAAGATATGCTTCTGATGTCTGTTTTGTTGTATTTCTGGTAACTTAAAAAGTCTGTTCATAGTGCTTTGACTATTCTGATAACCTGAGTTTTGAAGCAATTGGTCCAAATTTCTGGACTTGTTCAATTTTTGTTATTTGCTTTTTGTATACCACATAATTAGTTTTCAGTTCTTCATAAGACTGATGTAATTATGTAATTACATATGAACTTATGTAATGAAGTTTACTTGTGAACTGACTAGTTTTGAATGTACTAGAAGTTTATGCCTGTTATCTTACAAAGGAAAATTTCAGATTGTCTTTATTCATGGGAATGTATTTACAAAGACAGTATTCAAGGGACTCTGTCTTAGAGTAAAATGTTATTTCACCACCTGGAACAGCCCACCTTATCAGCTCCACTATGGTTTAGTATTTTATCCTAAAACAGGCTTCAAATACTAAAAATGTCCCCTTTATGAGTGCATAACACATGAAGAAAAAGAAAATTCTCCACATTTTCTCAAAACATTAAATATGTATTTGGCAGAGATATTCCTGCAATGATGATTAGCAGGTTTACTACCAAGATAGATTTTTTTTTAATCCTTTTTTATCCTAAGAAGTTTATTTCTCTGGAATTCCTTTTTCTTCATTTTTGCTTCCAAACTGCTCTCCTATAGGGTAGTCCACTCTTCTGTTTTTAGCCTTTTATTATGTGAATAAAAAATATTCCTTTATCATAGGAAGGACTGTTTACTTACTACAGAAGTGACCACTAGGAAAGCCCAGGCTTATTTATATGATTTGTTTTGTAACAGACTTGAGACAAGGTGTTTTAGAAGAGGAAGGAAGAAGGAACTCTATAGAGAAGTGATGAGTCAAGGTAAATTCAATTTGAAATAAATCCATAAGGAGCATGATCTTTTGCCATAGAGGAGAAGGGCGTTTTTTGCTACTCAGTTAATCCTTTCCTGATGAAAGCATCATTGATCCTGAAAACTCACAGATCACCTTGCCAAAGGACTTCTCTTCCCCATGAATGACACAAGGTTGGACCTTTAAAGCATGAGAATTACTTCAACTTGTTTTTTCTTAGTTTCCTAACATTATGATAACTTTTTGGTTAATTCTAGCTAGCATGTCTGGTTTATTTTTTTCCCCTCTGTAAGAAAACTTAGCTTTCTTGTTAGACCTTCATACTTTCCACAGAAGTAGAAAGACGTTGGATGGAAAGGGTGCCTGTAGCAGATATTTTCAACTTGCACAAGGATCTACAACAGCCTGTGCAATTCAAGAGACTGAGGTTTCTGTTATATGTTCCTAACTCACATTTCTTCACTGTAGTCAATGTATTTTAGCAGTCAGTGTTAGCTTTAGTGGATAACTGCAATTTCTTTTGAATATGAAAGGAGAAAATATTTATATTTCTGTCAGTTCTGCCTTAAGTCAAATTTATGTGACGCATGCTCAAACAGCCAGCCTTTCTTCCCGATTTTTATGTCTCCCTAATTTAATTTCAGCGTCCTCTTAATGGGAAACATTATTATATCTACATATAATAGAGTCCACAACCTGAACCCTGGCCCACAGCTGACTTCCAGGTGAAACTGAAGGAACACTAATCTCCAGAGCTTTAAAGGGCAGGGGCCTGAAATTTTGCCTTCTTGTGCCATATTGTTACTGGTTCAATATATGTTGATCAGATGTTCTCTACTGTACCCTCATCAGACCTTGTCTGTCATCTCAGACAAATGATCTATTCAAACAGCCAGAGACTTTTATTTACCCACATTCCTAAGTTTCCTTTGGGAGGAAACCCGGGTGAAGTGAAGAAATAATGGGTAAGCATGACCTTCTTCCAGCATGAGCTGGTGACAAAATCATTTTGTGGCCTGGAAAGCAGGGTGAGCATTACGGTGCCCATGACCCTTGGGCAGGTCTGTGCAGATCTGCTGTTGACAGTAAATACGTGAACACATCTGTGATCTGCTGGAAGCCGTGCTATAGGGTTAGTCTGTGAAAAGCCCTTGGTACAGGAGCAAAGTAGTAAACACTGGCTTTTTGTTTTCTCTTCTTGTGCTTTTCCTTCTTGGCATCTGTCACACTTCTTCTTCTATCATTTCTAGCTGGATGCAACTAATAAATACATGCCCAAGATATCTATCTCTGCACCATGTTTCTTTCAGCTGGTCTTGTCGAGTTTCTATCATGTTCCTTCAGAAATTTCTTGATCAGCTGTAAGAATCACAGAAGTCATATGGGAATTTCTCTTTCATTCCGAACAAATGGAGGTGCTGAGTGAGAAATGCTTTATGAAACTCAGGAACAAGAATACACACTTCTTCTAGGAATTCAGAATGTTAAAACCATATGGGCTTATACTGGTCAATACTGAAATAGCTATAATGTATTTTTTTTATTAAAGCCTAAGAATATAATTAGGTTTACTATGGTGAACTGTTCTTTCATTTGTGTTCAGTATCTACCAGGTTTCTTTATTGTCTTTGGTTTGTATTTAGTTAACATCAGCCTCTGATGCTGGTAGGACAAATTGCCTCTCCAATTACATGGCATGAGAGCTTCAGGCAGACTTTTACTGTAGTGTCAGCTATTTTTGCCTTAACCCCTTGGACCATTTACATGTTTACAACTGATTCTACAATTACACTCAGCACTTTAAAAGCCAGGCACAAACCCCAGATATGTGCCAGTGCTGAAAGAGTACCAAAGAGCAGATATGTGGGCTCTAGCACTTTTAAAAAAACCCGGCCATTTACTTCAAGACTTAACTAAAAAGAATTCAGAAACAAGGAGAAATGAAAATCATTCTAGCCCTAAAATGCTAGAATGCCCTAAATGTTAGAATTTTAAAAATATGGTTAATGGGCACCTATATGCACCAAACTATGCTTTACAGTTCTAATTTATACGTGCTATTTAGCCAATATTTACTATTTTACCTATTTACAACAATTAATTATTTTTATTTTTTCAGTGACCTTCATAAGCCATCTATGTCTGGTGTCTTCAGACATGGAAAACAGACACCTTCAAGCTACATGCTGAGCTCTGAAGTGGGGAGAAAAATAAGGGTAGGAGGGAGGGTTTAACAGACTATTCAAAACCAGTCCATTAAGCAATTAACAAACAATTTTGAATGCCTTCTTGCACATTAATAAGCTGCTAGAAGCAAGTAATGTAAACTTAACTGTACCTGTGCAAGAATGATTGCAGTGAGTTAGTACTATTTCTCTTGTTTCTTCTTGGTCTTAACTTCTCTATGCCTCAGCTGACTCACCTGTAGAATAATAGATCTTGGCTAATTCACAGGGCTGTTCTTAATTAATTGCACTTGTTAAAGGACTATAATTATTATGTTGTGATACATAAAATGTCACACTTTAATGGATAAGAAATGTCTATATAGCTATACATGAGAAAAGATATATCTCTTGAAGGCGCTTTTACCTTTCTTTGCAGGAGTAATTTGAAAAGAAGAAAGGAATAGAAAGGAAAAAAGAAATCAGTATAATGTTTCTTTTGCTGCTAATTTTCCAACACTTGTTTAAAGTGGGAATATGTAGACTTTAGAAACCAGAGACAAGAGATGGCAGAGTGCCCTCAGCCTAGACAGAGGGTCTGGAACCCAAATATTGAACGTATCCAGTTAACTTTTCACCTATGATACACCAGCTGAATTATATGGAAAGCTATAGCTTTGGTACTAGAAATGGGGTCTTTATAGTCAGTATCTCTTTTTAAGACCTTCTTTTGCTTCAGAACTAAGACAAAGTATATTTGTCATTGCCTGGGGAACTGCAAGCATGTGGCTCCTCTGGAGGCCCACAGGCTTTTAATATATTTCTGTTTGAAATTTTGGTGTATTTGCAATCCCAAGTGATTTTTGTATTGCTTAGCAAGGAAACTGCCTTTTCATCATTTCAAGTAGTTTGGATATAGCAACTACTCTCAACTCAATTAGTATTTATTACTTAAAACACTCCCTGCTGCTACCTGACAGTAGAAAATTAACATTTAGTTAAGAAATTTGCAATTTCTTGATCCAAATCACAGAGGGAAATATATACACACACAAGCATATATATATATATACACCCATATAAAGAATGGGTTTTGATACCTCACAGTGGCACCTTTGATTCAAATTGATGAACGTCCCTATAGAAGGAGAAGGAGGTGTTGGAAAAGGTCTGAAAAGGCATGGATGCTCATTGTTAAGTGATGCCAACAGGAATAAGGTGCCAAGAATCCTAAAAAAGCACAGGTATCATACTGGGCCATAACAAAAGGAAAATATACACAAGGATGTTGAAAGATTGTGGTCAGGCTGTGGCCCTTGATTGACAACTACAACATTCCTGTTATTCAGCTATGCTATAGCTGAGGGAGATAGTCTAGACTTTGCCCTCAGATTGCTGTTGAAGGAGTAAGAAAAAAATAGGGAAGAACAAGGGGAGAACAGTGGATATTGTTTACCTGGACTTCAGTAAGACTCTTGGTACTCTTCCTTAAGATCCTCATAGAAAAGGAGATCAAATATGGCCCAGTTGAAAAGACAGTGGATTGGATTGAAAACTGGCTGAATAGCAAAGCCTCGCGGGTAGTGATAAGTGGCACAAAGTCTGGCTGGAGTGTAACTAGTAACCAGTAACTAGTGCTGTATCCCAAGGGATCAGTGCTGTGTCTGGTCCTGTTCAATGTCTTCATTACTGATTTGGATGATGCGACTGAGTGCATACCCTCAGCAAGTTTGCTGAAGACACCAAAGTGGGAGGATTGGCTGATACACCAGAGAGTCATGCTGCCATCCAGAGGGACCTCAACAGGCTGGAGAACCTCATGAAATTTACCTAGGAGAAGTGTAAATTCCTGCTTCTGGGGAGGAACAACTGGTATATGCTGGAGGACATTCACCTGGAAAGTGGATAGAATACAAGCCACAGTGCAAAGAAGGCTAATGGTATCTTGGATTGTGTTAGACAAAGTGTTACCAGCAGGTTTATGAAGGTGATACTTCCCCTCTATTCAGGATTGGCAAGACTATACCCAATTCTAGGCTCCTCAGAACAACATATACATGGAACTACTGGAGTTCAGTTAAAGAGCCATCAAGATTTTGAAGGGACAGGAGCACCTCTCCTATGAGGAAAGGCTGTGAGAGGTGGAACTGTTTAGCCTTGAGAAGAGAAAGCTCAGATGCATCTCATCAACTTCCACAAATGCCTGATGGGTGCAAGAGGACAGAATGAGGCTCTTTCCAGTGGTGCCCAATGACAGAACAACAGTCAGCAGGCACAAACTGAAATGCAGGAAGTTTCTCCTGAACTTTAGGAAATATGTTTTTTAATGTGGGAGCTGACTGAGCACTGGTACAGGTTACCAAGGGAGATCATGGAGTCTCCATTCTTGGAGATATTTAAAAGCTGTGTGGGCACAGTCCTGCACAACATGCTTACAGTGGCCCCGCATAAGAACGGTTGGACTAGATTACCTCTAGGGGTGCCTTCTAATCTCAAAAATTCTGTGATTTTTATTTTATTTATATTTATGTATAGCCTATGAAGAGTTTGCAGTACGTGTTTTAAATCCTGGATGCATGCGCAGCCACAATGTCTGCTGAAGAGAATTTTGCCTTTCTGACTTATGTAATCACCCTTCACCGATACATGTTTATGCAGTAGATGGAAGTGTTCACTAATATCCAAAAGGTGAATTAGGCTCAAATGGGTTTATATAAGATGTTGTGCTTCACACATTCTGCTAGCACACTGCATGCTGCATTAGCTGCTTTCTGCATTATTACCCTATAAAACTCTAAATGTTTTGGGACTTTGTTATTGCAGAGAATTCTCTCCACATCTGATGCCTCTGCTGCAATTAGTGTTAATGGGAGAACTAACAACCAGTTTTAAAAGAGAGGGTATAAAGCAGAAACATCTCACAACAGTAATAGCCTATATACCTTTTCCCTTCCTGTCACAGTAACCTAGGAAGTGAGAAATGCAGGCAAATGAACACGAATGTTACATGCTCTGGGGACTTTAAGCTGACATATGGTACTAAGAGGTATCCATTATAAGTGAGGGAAACTTCCATGCATGTATTCTTTAGAAAGAACTGGAAAATCCTGTAATCTTTATTTTACAAGTGTTTTGTTTGTTTAAATTCTCAGTGCAAACTTCTAGGTATATGACTTGTTTCCTACCACTTTCACATTTCATGAAGACTCTAGCCCAAAAGTTCAGTGGCAAAGACATTCACTGAAGGGGTAGATTGGGCATGTGGTGAGCTTAAGCAGATGAAACAGTTCCTAGAGTTTTAGACCTTTTGCTTTGACCTCGATATGCAATTTCTATGGTTTGGGTAGAATTGTGGTAATCTGCATAGTCATTTTGTTTCTGGTATTGATGTCTGTTGAAAATGATGCTAGTTATGTTGTTTAGCCTTATAACACACAGAGGCTGGTAAAAAACAAGGGTCCCTGTATGTCTTTAGAAAGCCTTCAGATGATCCCTTCTGAAGAAGATCCAATATAGAGATGAGCAGCTCCAAACACTTGTATGATATGGACTAAACACACTCTTTGCACTAAAGAACGCTTAGTTAGATTTTTTCTATTTAAAACTGTATACGTAAGAGTTATTTCAAATCAATTTAAAGTAATTAAATAAACAGAATTTTTTAATGTGGAATACATTCATATACAAGGCAGCTGATTTTATATTCTGAAGTATTGGTTTCAAGGTGCTTTCTAGCAAGGTTAAGACTGGTGGTAATGGAGAACTGTACTGACTAGTCTTACATTGAAATGTGTACGAGAAAGAATAAATCTAGTGCTAATCAGGTTAACACACAACAAAATCATGTTCCTTAATCACTTGTTGTATTATAAAGAAGAAGGTCTTGAGAAGACAGTAGGAGTCACTGAAGTAGACTTAAATGTTTAACATTTAGCCAACAGTAGAAAATTAGGGATTTAGAATTTGAAATGTCTGTAAAATTGTTTACAAAAGAGAAACAGGGAGTTGCATAGTACAGTGTGAAACTGTGTTAAGTGAAATCTCTGGCTACAAACAACTTATTTCAAGACTAGTGTTCCCAACAGCTCACAGCTGAACCCAATCTAAGACTGGCAGTTGATGACAGACCATGTAATACAATAATAAAAAAACAGTACTACAGCAGCAATGAAAATTGGAAGAAATCTACAGCTGTGATGGGTATAAGAAAAGTCTCTGTTTTATTTGAACTTTTCCTTTGTGTCCAATACCACTCTTGTAAAAGCTTCAGCCTAAAAAGAACGCCCCAAATCTGCTGATTATATCTTTTTAGTTACAACAGTAGCCTTTGTAGTTAGAACAAATAGATTCACACACACAGGGGATGGGAGATTTCTAAACAATATAACATTGGCTTTTAAAAAATACTGTATTTCCCCCCAGACACAAAGGTGTGATTGGTGTGCACATGCTTAGTGGACAACTGACTAAGGTCGTCAGTACTGGAATGGGGGAACGTGTTGTATATGCAGCAAAGGTATACCCCAATACTTCCTGAAAGACTCTGACTGGTTGCTACTAGTTACAAAAGATATGACATCCAAGGAAGCTACCTTTGGTAAGCTGAAAAACTCAGGTGTATTCTAAGGAACCAGAAAGATCCCAGGGCAAAGAGATTATTTCTGAAAGTCTTATGTACTGCGAATGATGCTGAAAATTAGCTGCACTGAAAAAGGTGCAGAGGAGGCAGAGGCTAGTCAGCCCCTAAATCCATTTTATGCCTGAAAAAAGTACTTCTCTCAAGGGGGTACTGTACAGCGTGGCCTGAAATCATGGCACCTAACAACCGTGAAGCTTTTATCTTGGTGAAAAAGCAAGTTTCTGGCCGGCTTGGGAAGAGTGTCTGTAACACAAGTAAGGGAGGTTTCAGATGCATTTGAATTGTGGCACTTGCTGGAAATTGTGTAAGGCAACCTTAAAAACTACTGTTTGCCTTTAGAGAGCCTTTAATGTGGAGCCATTACTTTTAGATAGTACAAAGAATGCTATGGGCAATCCACCGAGAAGTAAGAAAACCAGCAGAAAAATATGATGATTACTGCCAAAAAAACTTTTTTTGACAGTATTTGGCTTTTGGCTCAACAGAATTTAGTAAGCCAGGAATTATTCTCCTGACAGGAACTGATCCAACCTGCCAGAAGCAGTATACTAGTGTTGGATCACTTGAAGTATCAACCTGAGTTTCAGCTCCCTCTACAGCAGATCTGACTGAAGATACATGGCCTGTGAGATCTCTGTGCATAGTAAAGTGAGGCTGTTTCTGTTCCTCTGGCCAAGATTTCATAGCTTTTGTCTGCCTCACTGGGGAGTAAAGCATCACAGTTAACAGATGTGTCAGCTAACCTGTTCCTTCAGAGACCTTATGCTCACCTCAGACCCAGGGCTCCTGGGAGCTTCTGTACCAGCTCATCCCTCAGAGAGTGACTTTTTAGCCTTGAATTTCTAACTTGAGAAGACAATGGTCTATAATGTATTGCTTACTCTACTTTTAAAAAACAACAGGAAGGACAAAATGACACAATGAAATGAAGCAAGGGAATGGGTAAAGTCATGTTAACATGCTTGGAAAAAACCCAAAGCCCAAAACCAAAGCCCAAGAAAAGCCACTGTCAGTGTCAGAGTTCCTTGGCTGTCACATTCAATCATACAAATCCCAGTGATGTTACATCTACAGAAGATGTGTTTTATTATTTATGATGGGCTGTAGAAAACTTGCCTTTTAGTTGGATTCGTGTTGGTGTTCCTGTCTTTTTTTTTACTCTAGGCTGTTTCAGGTCCTCTGAGAGCCCTGTTGCAGAGCGAATCTTTTCTCAGATGGTCCATAAACTTCAAAGTCACTTTCCTATATGTGCTGCTGTAACCCTTTTTTTAACACCATACTGAAAAGTATATATTGAATGCAATACTGTATGTCATGTATTCTCTTAATGAAATTAGGCAGTTGGGAGAGCTTTCTGCTGTAAAATTTCCTAACTGGTCCTTCAGGAAGAGTGAGCATTAAGGACCAGGCAGTGATTTCCCAGAATTATGAAGTGCTCTGTTTGTTGCAGGAGTGACGGAGTAGGCAAACTTTTAGAAGGCTGGCAAAGGAAACATTTTATAAATTAGTGATCACCTCAGATATACTTTTATTTAAAAACCTGTATACACAGAAATTTTAAGCCAAACCAACAAGATACAGCATGAGAACAGATGATCAGCATTCAGCGGTTGTCAGGACGAGACACTGTTACCTAGCAACTTCTCAGAGCTGTCTTTTATAAATCCACCCTGTCATGGATGTCTTGTATATGCCACAGTTGGTCTTCACAGATTTTGCACTGCTTAGTACTGCAAAACATATATTCTGAGTGGTAGTATCCTTGGCAGGTATTAAATCATGCCAGTCCAGGTTGCTCCTGCCCTACCTGCTTCCGCAGCAAGGCAAGAGCTTGTGAATTTGTTCTTTAGGTAAGTTACCATAAATTGCTTGAGTTCAGAGATGGATCAGTGTATGCAGGCACTGTTACTCAACCTCCTTCCTTCTTTCTTGTATAGATCAAGAAAAAATGGACAATGACCTGTGCTGATTCCCATGATTATAAGCTGCTCTTCATCTTCTTCTGCAGAAGGTGATTATAAGCTATAATTTTGTCTTCCTGAGGCAAAGAACCATTTTACTCTGGCTCAGTATTATAATATGTAATGAATAGGTAGAGATACCGTCAATTCTGACAAGTGCTGCTTTTCCATACTTCTATACAGTTCTCAGAGATAATCTGATTCTGCATAGACATTCTGGATGTTGCAGGATTAGAGATATTCAGCAAGACTGATTTAAAGCCTTAATTTTTCTTTCTAATCTTTCCCTTCTAATCAAATTTATTTTGAGATAATGCAAGTACATTATTTTTACAAATGGCATATGGAATTGGAATTGAAATTCCAATCTTTAAGTTTTACTCCTTGTGGTATTTTGATGTATATGTTGTAATACTGTAAAAAGGGAGTCGAACACATTATCCCAAATATTACATGACAAAAACACTGTGCTGATTCCTGCATTAGCCTTTTGACTTGCTTTCCATTCTCTGTTATAAGCCGATGGAGTTCTGCATCTCTTCCTTTAATAAGTAATTGCTTTAATTTGATGTGTTATGAGCTGGACGATTTCTCTTGCATTCTCTTAAAGTACAAGTAGTTCAACAAGCTGAGATTTCTCTGCAGTTTCTTGAAGCTGACAGATACCACATCTCCAAAAAAAGATGACATTAAAAAAGAATTTAATGTTTGCAGTGACCAACTGTAGTAATAAAATATCATGGCTTGTGACTTCCTCATGGTTACTTTAAGTGTCTCTATATTAACTTGTAAACTGTCACAGACACTGAGAGAACTGAGGTCTCATTTCTTGCTTTATTCTTTGGGTTTTTCAGCATTCTTTCTACAGGAGAAAATGTCACTGGAAGCTGTTACTATCTGTAAGAATGTTGTATGGAAAGGACAAGATACAAGCCTTGTTTAATAGTGGTGAATTCTACCTTAAACACGTTGAGTGATGAGGAATTATTATTTTTATCTTATAGTTTTTTTAAATTTCTGCCTGTAATAGAGAAAGGAATTATTCTAATGACAGGAAAGATTCTGCTCTGTCTCTTCCTTTAGGTGACTTTGTGTCAAGATCTTGATAAACTCAAGAAATAGTCTGAAAAAGTGTATTTTGATTCAGTTACAGATATACTCAAGTTCTATACTCAACAGTAATATTGAATGTGCAAATACAGAACAGGGAATAGGTAGCAGCTCTGAGAAAAAGAATCTGTCTCTCACAAAATGAATGTGAACTCATGTCAAACTGTTGCAGAAGGAAAAAAAGCATATGCTGTAGTGGGATGTGTAAAGAGAGGGAAAATCTGCAACATCTTGTATTTAACACAGTTGTAATGGTTTGGGTTAAAACCACAGGGGAAGAGAAAGGAAAAAAAAAATAACTCTTTCTCCTATGCCTACATTTTGGCTGGGAGGAGTAGCCAGGTTACCAAGG